>BMAV01024262.1:395014-464263 GCA_019973955.1 Trichonephila inaurata madagascariensis | reverse complement strand
GGAGTGGTTTGTAGGTGCATTCGTTCGGGTCCCGGATGCCTCAGAGAGGAATAGGTACAGATGGTCTGATTACGTCTTACGTGAAAGTGGAGAGCAATAATTGTATTTAGCGTGTATCACAGCAGCCTTTTTTTTCTTTTTCTGCGGATTGCCTTCCCCTTGCAGCACACTCTCAATTGAACAGTAACGTCTTATTCAGTTTATATATCTATTACGGGAACTACAGTATGTAGTATTGTAACAGATTAGTCTTTAATTATAAAAATTATATATTAAAATTATATTATATTTAAAAATTATAAAATTTTTAGAAAAAAAACCGTGTTAAAAGGCCAAGACAGTTTGTTCAACGTTTTTAATAATAACTTTTTAAACCGCTCATTTCTGTATACCTGTTGGCAATCTCAGTAACGAAGGCGATGTCAGTGGGAATTCAATTCCTGATTCCATCAAAATAACTGTAGATGTTGCGTATTTTAAGGTGTCTTTGCCTAGTATCAAATATATTATTTGATTCAAACTGGGAACATACTTACAGATGACCCAAATTTCGGCTTGAAACAGTCTTCGTGAAATGCTTAAGAAAAAGACTCAGAATAGTTTTTCAGACTGAAAATTGTTCCAATAATATTATTAAATACTAACTTCCCTATCTTGTACAGGGAAACATATTTCACTACATTTCTAATTTCCAGTTGAAATAATCCATATCTTCTGATGCATATGAAATACATTTCACATTTCATATTCCTTGATCTAAGTGATTTTTCCATGCTATGTGCTAATGGTGTAATACAAACATTCATGTGAACACCGAAGTCAGAAACTTAAGGAAAATTTCTGTCTGGCAATATTCTCATCGCACTTAGAGACAATCCATTAATGCTTAACTCAAGGGCTTACACAAAGGGGAAGGACCCCCTTAGAGACCACCAGAGTTTTAATTTTTAGTATAGAGATTACCTCTCAGCACCAGGGACACCTTAAAAATTTTTGAGGCCCTGGGCCCCAAAGCAAAAGCATCCCCTGCGCTCTTACACAATTGAGATCCTACCTGTGACTCTAAAAAGCAGACGGTACATAGCACACGCTGTGAAATACTCATACAAACAATAACCTGAAACAAATAATTTGCGAGATTTAAAATCGTACAAACCAGCTCGATCGACTGCCACCTTTTGACTGAATGAGTAATGATGGTGTATGGTAGTAGGCTTAGGCCTATACATGGACGACGTTCATTACATGTAGCTAATTGACATATTGTCCGATATTCCCAGTTTTTCGGAGAATACAACCGGAAAAAACATTTGACCGTCGAAATTATTCAAATCATGATCTTATTAAGGCATAGTTGAAAACGAGAAGAGGCCCCAATTATGGTCGAGACCCTGGGCCCTCGATCAGCTGGGCCATGCCTTAAGACGTCTCTGCTCAGCACTCTCTTCTATGTTAGAATGTACCCCCCGCCCCACACACACACATACAGTGAAGGAAGGTCTGTGTACGCCATTGTCTCAACGTTTTACTTCATCAGTGAAGTTTAGGACCTATTTAGCATTGCAATACAGAAGACAAAATATGAAGCACATTTTATAAATGATATAAGGAGGAATAGAAACGAATGGTATATTGTAAAATATACTGCTGTTTATGTCTTTATTCCATTTTTTTTTCGAAGTCAGGATACACTTAACTCTGACATTTTAAGGGTACGGCAGAAATTTGCATGAGCTTTAAAGCAGCGATGACCAACCTTTTTGAAATCAAGGGGCAGTGAAAAAAAATGGCACATTGCTCTCAATAATTCTATGATTAAAGAGGAGGTGGCTAACCCGTAGCTAAAAAATGTAGTTGTGTTCGTTGATTACAATTCCATACAAACATACGTTGCATTGCATGTATGTGGAACTCTTAAAACAACTTCCAGAAGTACCATTTTAAAGTCACTTCCTTAAGTTATCAGGACTATGGATTAAATACCATGGTCCTGTACTGTGCTGGTTTATCCATTGGATGTTTGGGGTGAAGCCAGGATAAGCTGGACTTAGCTAGATTTTCTGGTTATAAATTTCGATTCCCCAGTACCAAGGGGGTCTGTAGATCTTCTGCGCCCAGGGCCCGAAATGAGCTTAAATTGGCACTGGTCCTGTAAGATACTTATAATATTTAAAATGGAGGGTTTTTCAACCTAAAAAAAAAAAGAGTTCTGCATTGAGGTTCTATTATTTACCATAACTAAGATAAAACTTACCATAGCCTTAATTTAAACAATTCTTTGCCATAGCCATAATTTAAATATAAAACAAAGGTAACCGAAACATTTAAATTTAAATAAAAACTGTTGAATTAGAAATACTTATTTTATAAAAAATCAAATTTTTTCTATAAATATAAAAAAAAACCTCAAAGTTATTTTGACTTGAGACTGCTAAAAAAACAAAGTTAAACGACAGTATTATTGATACGTGTTGTATAAGTTTGTTAATACATTTAAATTTTTTAAGTATTATGTTCAAGATTCAGTAGAATTACTTAACAGTAAAATTTAAGCTAATTTTAGAAGTTCCCAAAGTCTAAATTTGATTTATTAATTTTTATTTTTATTATTTGCTGACAAGCGCTTGTCTTTCATTAGCTTGCAAATTCAGGAGCAAATTTTTTTTTCTATTTACATTGATACAAAAATTACTTTTGTATTATGGTAAAATAACTATCATTACTATTTATTGCAAACCAAAATGATTCATTTTTATAAATTATTATACTTTTTAAGATTTTAAAATGAAATAGAATCTCACTCTCTCAAAATCAACTTCAATTTTCACGTGGAAATGTATATTCAAGCTTTTTTTTCCCTCCTATAACAATAAACTACTTCACAGCAAATTGGATTGAATATATCTTATTTAGGTTTGTACTAAAATAAATAGATATACAGAAAGGCAAAAATTTCGAGCTCGAATCTAAAATGGTAAAATTTTGAATTTTGCACATGATTAAATCGAATCAGTGACGACTTTTCCGATTCTGAACTTATGTTACTTCAAGAATCAGTCTCTACACACTTAATGCGTTTGATCACATGACTTTAACCCTGCAACAATTTCTTAATAAGTCTTGGTGGGATGGCAAATTTATCCTTGTACTTTTGATATTCGGGGTCGCCAAACTAGGAAGTAAAGGGTTCAAGGTGACAGGTGAGCGCCAAACATCAAAAGATTGAGAACGCCTTCGCCACTGTCCCGTTCAGCCGGTGATAGTATATACATCGCCAATGGAGTGTCGAGTGTTATTTTGGAAGAGGGTCCTGAAGTTCTTCTACTTCTACAAAAGATAGAATGCACTTTCTCCTGTACTGCGATGATACAGCTGAAGTATTATTCGAAAATATAATAACCAGCGGGAAAATTGTGTTTGCAATACTTTGCATCAACATGGCTATCTGAGCCAACCGGAAGTAGAAAGATATCGCTATAACTAACTGCCGAATTTTTAGAATGAATAAGTTCAGAAGAGTGTTTAAAACACATTTTCCTTTATATACAATTCATCAATTTAAAATAAAGAAATATTTTAGTTTTTACAGCAAACAAACATGGGGAGTCTTGAGGCTTATTTGCACCAAAATGTCTATGGAGAGGAGTTAAGGTATCCGACTACGTTCGAACCGAGATTTTAAAAGCGTATAAATGGATAGTTTTCTATAATATTTAGTGTCACTTAGATTAGAATACATGCATAAAATTGTTTTATAAGGACATCCTGATAAAAATTATCAAATACGAGCCAAAAAATTACCTGAATATTTGTCAAATGTTCTTTCGAAAATGTTTCTTATTATATCAATATTTTGCTCGGTATTGATGAAACGTAACTCCTGTACAGAGGCTCAACTATGATTTTTGAAAAATCTCACATTATTTTCAGAGTTACAAACCATGAAATAATTATCGGCGTTTTAAACTTTCACATGTTAATATAAACTTACCTTTTGTTAAATATTGAAGTAATTTAATACAGAGGAATGTCTGAGCCATACATGAAAATATTATTGTAATAGAAGTATTTTTCCGTAAAGAGAAGATTTTGTAAAATTGGTCATTCTTGTCTATTTTTGTCAAAATATTGTAATTTAAATATCCTTATTCAATACTTATTCTTAAAATACTTTATATACATTTTCTAATCTAAATGATACCAAATATCAGCAATATTATCCATTACAATGCTTTTGCAAAATCACGTCATGGAAATGGATACCCTTAATGATTTTGAAAATTTGAAGAGTTGTATAATGGAGATCTTGAAAAATTATAAATGTTAATTTTTTATGAAGTTATTTTCCATATCTTTATTAATTAGTTAAAGAGTAGGGATTTGTCACCAAGTAATTTTTTGTTGTTTGAATCCTTTAAATATATGTTTCGCAATCACATAGGGGTTTTCGATATTTTTGGGGAAGGGCACGTATTATACCTTTTGAATTCATTCTGCCAAATAAAAGGTGTCAATCAAAGATTTACCAAATACTGAACATCGTTTATGTTTGTTGGAAGGCGAACAGTTTATGAATTAATGCATATTGTAGAATTGATGATGTCTTTGATCTGAAAAATTTATTCCATATAATGATGTATATGAGTGATTTTGGTGCTACCAAGAAATTAAAACTCAGCTACCGTCCATTTTTCAGTTTAACCATATTTCGGGCACAGAAAAGTGTATTAAAAAGTATAGAGACAAAATGAATTAATAAGAGCAGATTTAAATATCACGGTGGTATTAAATTTTTCAAGGGAGAGGGGGCAAGGACTATTTGGAATCACCATTCTGTCGATATATTGTTTTGATTTTACCGCGGACAAAATTCAAAAAACAGTAAAAATAAATATTGAGTAAATAATTATACGGAATAGTAAATAAATTATAAAGAATTTA
The DNA here is from genome assembly GCA_019973955.1 of Trichonephila inaurata madagascariensis. Classification (NCBI taxonomy): domain Eukaryota; kingdom Metazoa; phylum Arthropoda; class Arachnida; order Araneae; family Nephilidae; genus Trichonephila; species Trichonephila inaurata. Next base: position 459,322 of record BMAV01024262.1, on the reverse strand, counting down.
AATTACCAATTAAATATTATTATGGCGTATAGGTGTAAGGAAATCAATATATATATCAGTGAGTATGAACGAGGAATCTCGTGGGTCAGGCACGGACCGGCCTTTTTTATCCGACCCATGACAGCAACCGCCAACCTACGCGGGTTTATTAAGAATTTCTAATTTGTAGGTATTATTTATACTTTACTGGTGGTTTTTCCGTTAATGTATTGACAAATAAAAAGAAATTAAAACAAGTCTTTGTAATCTTCGCATTGACGGTTACAGCAACAAAGCTACAAATGAATGTACCAGCCTATACAGTATGTGTATTTGAAATAGCAAAATTGCTTGCAAAATACTAAACAGAGCATATAATTTTGTATCACATTTTGTTTGTTGAAAAACGACTAACAAAACCGTACCAATGAATATTAAAGCACTTCTTCGGATAAAGTGCACTTTTGTAAGGTTATGTTTGTCAGTTATGTTTGTAGAAAGAGTCTTCCGTAGCGCCTATTTTACCCCTTAAGCCACAATTGAATTTTAAAACATGTTTAGTTTCCAAAAATACCGCACTGCAATTTTTAAACTTAACTCTGGTAAATGAGCATTAGTGACCTACGAGCTGGGGTACTAAAAATATGAACAAATTTTTGACCCACGTCTCGCGTTAGTTCGTTACCCTGATATATATATATATATATATATATATGGCGGCAGGTGGCGGCGGCGGCGGCGTATGGCGGCGGCGTGTGCGCGTGTATGTGTGGCGGCAGGGCGGCGTAAAGGGCAGCGGCGTATGTATGTGGCGCGTGTATATATGGAAGGGCAAGGGCGTGTATGTATATATGGTATGGCATATATGTATAAAATGTATATATATGGCGTATATATATATGTATGTATATATATATGTATGTAGCAGGCGGCGGCGGTGGCGCGGCGGCGGCGGCGGCGGCGGCACGGCGACGGCGGCGGCGGTGGCGGCAAAAAAATGGCGGGCGGCGGCGTGGCGGCGGGCGGCAGGCGGCGGTGATGGTGGCGGCGGCGGCGGCGCGGCGGCGGCGGTGGCGGTAGGCGGCAGGAGTGCGGTATGGCGGCGGTATGGCGGCGGCAGGCGGTATATGGCGGCGGCGGCGAAGGCAGGCGGTATGGGCGTATATATGGTTATATATATATGGCAAGGGCGGTATATGTATATGTATATATATATATGTATATATATGCATATGTATATATTATTATTATATGTATATACATATATGTATATAGTGTATATGGTATGGCTATGCATGTATAGCGATGAGGGGGTTCCATCCTCCTCAGTTGTGCGCTAAAGCCGGAAATGGAAACCGAATGAAAGTGTTGATGGCTGGCACCAGCAGTTGTCGCTAGACTGAAAAATGTTGTCTCAAATTTCAGCAATGGAGAAACATTAATGCCATTCTAACCTGTAAGCTTTGGTGCTCTTTGATAAGAGAGGATAAATGATGAGTTCAGTTATGTTTCTGTTTCAATTATTGTCAAGGTACTTTTTGTTGTTGCCTTACTTAAGTTTTCAGAAACTTTCCTTTAAAAGTATACATTTATGAACAATAATAATTCACATAAGTCATTTATCATATGACAGTCATGAATTAAGCCCATCATAAAACAAGCTTTTTTTTAAATTTTAAATTTTTTTTCTAACAATAGTAAATTACCAAACGATTTTCAATTATTGTTTTTTCTTTTGCTTTATAATATGGGACCCAATGCGATGGACATCCAGTAAAAAGACTTTCTTTTTTAATATAATATATCTTCGAAATATATCGCAGTAATTTAGCAAATTATAAAATTATCTTTAGTTTATGAGGATCCAACAAATTTTGGCAATTAATCAAAATGTAAATTAAATTACTCCCAACCAATTTTGAAGAACATATCAATTTCTTCAAACCCCCATGAATTGATAAAGAAATTGACAAGAATAAATTATCGGATTAACGCTGGTAAAGCACGCACTCAATGAAATACGGCGTAGGAAAAATTGTGTCTTTAATAATAGAATATAAAAGTAATGAAGAGAGTGGAGAGGAGAAAACGAACGGAAAAGCGGAAAGGTGAACTCATTATGAACGATTTTATGAATCATAAATCAAAGGTCACACTGCAATGGAGAATCATGCATTTAAAATGAATGGGCGAAAGGAAAAGATATCAGAGACTATAAAGAAAAAGAAAAGAAATGGATATGGCGAAACTCAGAATCGAAATGTTGAATACACCCGCAACAAAGACGATACTTGAGGCAAAAATAAAAATTGTTGAAACTGATTGATGTGGATAAATAATACCGATATGAAATTTTTGAAAGCTTGTGTGTGGTAAAAATCTGATGGGTTGGTAGATGAGATGGAGCTTTTATGCTGAAGAAGAAAGTATTGAGGTTTTTAAGTCACACTGTTCGCAGAAAATATATATATGACAACGAGAAAAGCGTTCCAGCAGGCATGAAAATGAAAACACAGTACGTTCTTAATAGCTCTTGCTTTTTTACCTCTATTAGTTTTTCACGGATTCCCAGTGGGCATATATATGGCATAATCAAAACTTTCGGAACGTTAATAAATATTTCTATTTATCGATTCAAGCTCAAACACATTTTCTAAACCCAGTGGACACCCGATGTTAATACAGTTTTTTCAGGATTTGTCCATTAATTTCATTTGAATAATTGAAACAAACATATAAATGCAACAACACAGCTTAAAACTTTATATATAAAAGGAGAATTGCCTGTTGTATCCTCGGGCGCAATGGATAGTGCGTGGATCTCTTATCCAAAGATCTTGGTTTTAAACCTGCATGGATGACCCAATTTCGAGGAAGATTTTATGAATGTATAATAGTTATACAAACAAAATAGCCAGTTCAAAACATATATGGAAATAATGGAAAATCGCGCTTATTTTGCCACTCAGATTCTGTCATATGTATATACATATTTATACACTGTAACCGACGAATACGCAATTAAAATGTGAAATTTTTCTTTACGTTTAGATCTAAGTAGAAATCGATCGAAATTATTATTGCTTGTTAATAGTTTAAATTAGTGAATTGAAAATAATAAAAGAAGTATATATGGCTATGCGTATACTTAAACCTTAGCTACTTTAATTAAGTGTTGTCCCAAAGGCTATGCAGAAGGATTATTGGCAATGGGCCTCGTAATTTGGAGCTACGATTAAATAATGCGTCCGACAAATTGGCTATTATTCTTCCCATGGCCGTAATGCCTGAAGGTTGCTATGGATCACGAAATATGTTACGGGCGTGTCTCGCCTGAGTTCCTAGTCCCACCAGCTATCGCGCCATGAGAGAGCGAATGCACGTTAAGTCTGTCAGCCACTGTCTTCCATTGTGGTAGTTTGAAAAGGGTGATGCCAGCTAAGGGGTGCCGTCCTCGCCACTTAACCGAAGTACGAAATTTATGAGTTAGTCACCGTTAACAACCACGATGTACAAACCTCACTTCCTATTTTCTATTGTATTCAATGTGGGGACATTGAATAGTAGTCCAAATATATAGCGATCAGCCTACTGGACCTTTTGCAGCAAATGGTATGCAAAATACGAAACGAAATACGAATCTTTAGGTCCTTAATTTGAACACCACCGCTGAATCCGAATTTTCGCTGGAATATTTGGTCTTCTCTTGTCGTCATTCCAGATCCCACAAGCTACATGCAAATTCAGTCGGGTATGTGGCCTGGTCCACGCTCAATCGGCTCTAAAGACTATAATACCACTGAACGTAATGTCGATTCTACTCTTTCACGTGAATAAAGACTATATAAAGGCACTTTAACTCCAGCAACGTATCCAAAAGAGTTAAAATAATTAAGTTTTTTCTGCGATTACAGCTCCCCCCTCCCTCATTTCGGAAAGTATTTCTAAATATTTCTTTATCAGAAAATTCGCAAATAAAGATGGTGTATTTTAAAGTTCATTGGAGGTATACGATCCCAAAACCTTGGTTGTGATATATTTTACGGTATTACAAATACTAGGCTTGGTGTAGAAGTGGAGAATATCAAATCATAGGATTGGAACATTTCATCCTCATTTTAAATGTCCTAGTTTAAAGGAAATTAGTTATTTATTGTACGCAGAAAATTTGAGTTGGTTGGCTGGTCTGAACGCATCGCGTCAGCGAGTCGAGCCCCTGTGCCACCAGATCTGTCGTAGCGCCTGCACATTAAATCACCAAGACCAAAAGTCCTTGGCGCGGTTTGAAGTTCGGATAAGTGGGGAACAACTTAGTGGCGTCCTTAGCCGACGGAGCCAAGATGCAGGATCCGTCGCCAGAAATTGTGATGCAGTGGCACATGGCCAAGGAAGGTCCCCGTCTTAAAGTTCTCCATTGCCTTGATTTTTTCAATTGATTTATAATTGTATGTACGTAAATACAATAATTTGAATGGGTTTGATTTTAATAATTAATTTTTTATTAATGCTAATTAGATTATTCAATGAATAATTTTTACTTAAGTATTCCTGAAAATCGAATGCAAAATCAAAATACTATGTTAGCGTAAGTGGGAAAACATGATACGAGGAATGGTGGACTCGACCCCGAGCTTCCCTTGAAAAAATTGCGCTCTGCCGGCGCGAATAATTATATAAACTCAAATGGTATAGCGTTATCTTATTTGTACGTTTATTCGTTATAAACGCATTTTAAATCTAATTATAAAAATGTCAGAATTGGGTAAACCTGTTTTTCCGCAGCTGTACGAATTGCCAGCAGCTAAACTAAGACATATTGAAGATTTAGATATCAAAATGGCAGAATCGTGCAGTTGTTCCAAATGGCTTTTTGATTTAAACCCATGGTCTTTTTAAAGGATTAACAGACAATATCCACCAAGATATAGTGATAAGCCACAAAAATGGCTTATTCTTATTCAAGTTTTACTTTTGTATCCATTCAAGAGTTTTATGATAATTGTTATCTTACTAACGAAAACATTTTCTACAAAAAGATGCAGAAAATTGTTCAAGTAAAAGTTTTATCGTATAAACACCATAAAGCCACGTTAAAGCTTTATTTTGATCCTTGGTGTATTTATTTTGCTATATGACTGTAAATTTTAAACCTATAAATTACAGAAGTATTTACTAAGTTAGCGTTTTTGGAATTACTAGCATAGGAAACTTATACAGTTAATATAGGGGAAGAACTCACAATTTTCAAACCATGTCCAAGTAATGACACCTGGGCTTTCAACCCACTTTGCTTATATTTCAAGAAAAACAGGGTCTTTAAGAAGTCTAGTTTTATTTTTTTATATATATTCACAATGATGCATCTGTATTGACGCCACTATGCTGAATAGTACTTATCAGCCTGATAGACAGGCAATTTTGAGCAACTTGAGTGAAGAGAGTCTGGTCCGATAATTGAGGTGTGGCTTAAAATGAATTTATCTCCTAAATTGACCCAAGCCCTGAATCGGCCTTTTGCCTTTTTCGATCTTGAGCATTTAAAGCAAAAGGAGTACAACCTTATAAATATTTCTTTCTCATATTTAAAAGTCATAAACGTACTGTTGGTTTAAATGATATTAAAGCAACAAGTGGAGTTATATGTTGTACAACACATGATGTACAGGTAGGAAAGAACCATAACAATGTACTATGAAGAAGGTGTGGGCATCTTGCCCTAGTACTAAAGGGGAAGATGCTACGTGGTTCAGAAATATATAAAATTTGTAAAATTGAACTTTAATTTTTCATTTCATCCAGGATTCGCCCTCTTTGGCCAGAAAATAAGAAGCAACAAACATAAATTTCTATTTACTTTTCATATTAAGAAGAGAGTTAACTGTATACATAACTTATTAAACATGAAAAAATAAAGTGGCTTTTTTATCATGGGTCTTGAAAGACAATTAATTTAGTAATCATGCAACCTTTAACGGTATTAGAATTTCCGATTTAATGGTTGGGGACACATTAGTCTCCGTATTTCCACGTAATCCGAATTAGGATTTTAACCACGTTTCAACTTGAATGAATATCCGAAGCACAAAATCATTCCTGATAAATACGAAACAACCTGGTTATGAAATTATTAAACATATCGCAATATTTAATTATTAAATTATTTGATAGCTAAGAAGAAGAATGGTTTGGGAAATGTTTGAATCCAGTTTATTTTTGTAGTCTGGGTTTTAATTCGATGAATAAGTATCATACAACACCAATTAAAATGGAATGGTTTAGCTAATTGCGTTTCAAAATGATGACACTAAAGGCCCAAGGTATGGATTTGGTATTCTACGTGACCCATAAAACGCACTTACTGATTTTATGAAATAATTCCATAATTTAAATTAAGGCAATGGATGGAAAAGGAAAATGATTTTTACTTCCTTTCACCTTTTTTTCAACAATCTTTTTCTGAGTTTGTTTGATATTTATTCTTTAAAAAAAAAAGTGGCGGTGGAATTGAAAACTTTTGTAAAGTCAATTTTACTAGAACAAAAAATTTTTTGTTTCGTTTTTTAATTAAATTATAAATATGAAATAGTAAATGACAAAAATCTAAGAATATTAAGGGAAAATAGAAAAGATTTCATCTTAAGGTGTACAAATATTATTTTAGTTTGTTACAATTTATTCTCATTTTATAAACTTCATTTATTTGAAAATTATTATCCTAGTGAGATTCAAATGCATTTAATTTTGGGATTTAGAAGTCCCAATGCCATCCATATGCATGTATAGAATACATCAAACTATTTTTTCATGTGTAAGTTGTATTAATATTTTTGTTTGTTGTTCTGTTCATTGAACAGCTAACTGTTCAATTGAATATTTGAAAAAATGAAAGTGACATTATTTAAGTGTCAACAATACAAGTTTAAAAAAAATGGCTTTTAACCTGAATCAGATGAAATAGAAATATTTTATTGAAACGACGAAAATTTGAACAAGATGAATATATATATATATGGCGTATTGAGATTGTAAGCACAGGAGTAGGAATTTTGAAAAAAATAATTTTGTTCATTTCGTCCGTTCGCCTGTGCACTCAACCCACATCTTCAATTATCCCTTTTTTTCTTCTTTTTTCTTTAGTAACAATGAAGCTTGCTGGTTTTGGATTCGTGATTCTTCTAATAGAACTTCATTTTGAATCTACGATGCATAAGTAAGGGGTGGCAGGTAAAGCTGAATAGATTATTTGCCGCAAACATAAAAATATTCCCGCTTACCTCGAATATGAAAAGACAGATGTTTTTCAGCCATATTTCGAATTGCGTTGCCGCGTTACTTTACGATTGCTCAGATTTCAAATACTATTCATCTGTTGTTCAAGCGATCTGCCAATATACCAAGTAGAAAACCCTTTTACATTTCTACCTCAAGTAGCTGGATAAATTTATTTAGCCTCAGCAAAATGCAGCCAAAAAAAAAATGCGTTTATTAAGTTATTTATATATATATAGAGGGGAGTATTTGGTTTTGCAGTATTAGATTTGAACTACTTATCCAGATTTCGTCGTCTTTTCTTGTCATGAAAGAGAAAGAATGATATACCTCAAACTTTTGTAATGAGTTATTGGTGGCAGAATTTTAATTTTGGACCAAGTGACGAGGATGTTTGCCTCACCCACCATATCCTTTATTCAAACGGCTTGTTTTGTTACCATGGGAGAACTTAATATGGTCTTGTTTCATTAGCCAAGAAATCCGCAACTATACACTGAAAATTTATCGACTTTGATGTATCGAATTCTGTCTTCTCTCCAAAAGCACCGAGCCAAGTTGCTAATAGAGCCAGCTAAAGATTTTGAAATAGTTGAATTGAATATTTTTATGTTTTTTACATTTAAAATATTCAGAAATGAAAGTCTGCTATTTCCCGCATTATATATTTTTTTACTAATTATCTTTGTGGTGGCGCAGACCAAGCTTGTTGTGGTCTCAAATGCAGAGGGGATTGCCTGACTCGACCACCGAATGGAACATCTCATTCACTTCAGCAACAAGTCATGAAACTATATGGCCTCAGTGAAAGAATCGTTCCTCATGGGCCTTTGCACCACTTTAAATTGCGTATCACACAATAATTTATTTGGTATCGCGCAGCCACGATCTTGCGCGTTGCAACAACGTTGCCGAACAGGAGCTTTTGATTGATGACGCCACCCTGGCGACCGCTGCAACCAGAGTTAAGGGTCGTCCGTGGCTGGTGTTGTCGAGTCAAGGGCTCAAGTCCTGATGTCAGGGCACGTTAAACCTGTAGTGACTCAGACTTCCTGTTGTCGTGGTGTGCTAGTTTTAGAAGAGCTTAGAGAGCGATGTTAAAAATCACTCACTCATTCTGGTGCTGTCCAGAAATTACAGTAATATTAATTCACAAAGAATCTCAATTTTCACATGAAAAATTCATTATAATACACATAAGATACGCAATACCACTAATTCAAAGTTCACCCAGCATTACTAATCCGTAGTTATAATATAGCATAAAGTCAATGAAAAGCCATAGTCCACTCAAACTGTTTATTATTCTCTCGTTTCGTTTTTATATAGACTGTCAGTGGTTTCTAGAGCTTTCTCGCGAAGCATTCATTCGGAAATATCTATTTTCTCTGTCAAATTTAACAACTTTGCAAAATTTGTCTCCAATTCGCTCTCCGAAGTTTCTCCTATTAATTTACTAATATTGAAACACATCAATCATCCTTTTGGCCAGCAAGCGGTCTTTTGGTTGACCCGCCAGTGGCGTACATAGAGGTGGGGTTAGGGGGCTCAAACACCTCCACCACAACAAGAGATTTTTAATTTTTAGATTAAAGATAATGTTTTGGCGCTTTCATCAACATGTTATTTTAAAAATGTAAGCTGTACCCGTAAAAGTAGTCTGTGTACGCCACTGGAACCCACAGTGGCATACACAACCCCAAACCTTTGTTATGGGGAAGGGTTACATTCCAAAAAGCGCCGAGGGGTAATCTCTATGGTAAAAATTAAAATGTGTTGGTCTGTGGAAGGTTGAACCCCAACGCCCCCTGGTGTACACCACTGGTGACCCGTGATACCTTTTCGGGAGAGAAACAAGCCAACTCTGAAATTTTCATAATAATATAAACCAGGGTTTCTCAAACTGTGGGGTGCCCCCCTAGGGGGCGTGATAACTCTATGAGGGGGCGCAAGCATATTGAAAAGTCAAAAACGAAAAATTATTTAAAAAAATTATTAATTTATTAAAAGTAAAGCAAACAAAATACATTCTGACATAATAAAAAATAAAATACACATTAACATTGATATAGTACACTTATAAATGGCATCAGTATTGCACAATTTATTTTATAATTAATTTAACAATACTAAATTAAAAACAACATTAATAATTGCCAATGACCACATGGTCTTGCCATATATAAGAAATAAAAATTAACACTCTTATCTTGATAATTTGTAACACTTATCTTGATAATTAATTCTTTAACTGCTGATTAAAAGTTATGCGATTCGCTCCCCAATGCCACCGAGAAAGGAATAAATAAGCAAGTCCTCTAAAATAAGTAAATCCTTCTCAAACACTGTCAAGGTCCTTTTATTGCATTCTAAGGCCTTCGGAATAATTTTACGGATAGCAGTGTATAGAAAAGATCGTACTTCGCGGAAAGACGTATATATAGGTCCCGGGCAATTAACACTTTGGCTGAGCGAGACGTTTATATACTCCGGTGTCACTTAAAGAGATTAAATTCGTATTGTAGTTTTAGTGTCAAAGTATAGTATTATTGACAATTTTACAATAGAAATACAATTTTATTGTATGAAGGGGGGGCGATGAAAATTATGATTGAATATTGGGTCGCAATCATTGAAACTTTGAGAAGCACTGATATATAAACGGACTTATGTATTTATTACATATGCATAACGGATTGACGCATATAAGGGAAAGTCCTAAATTTTTCTCAAAACGATTAAAAATAATTTAACTTAATTAAAATTAAATTAGTTGCTAAGTTATCAAATATAAATACAGTGAGAAATATGCAATGATAATCATTCTATTAATAATTACGTAAATTAAAATTGAGCAGCCGTGCAAAAAATTACTTAGAATTCCTTCTGATATCAAACAACAATACCAAGTACCACACTCACACCTAACCTAACAAAACAACATGAAACAGAAATCACAAAGCAAAGAGCAGCAAAAAAGAAAGAAAAATCGCCAAAACTGAACAAAGAAGTGGCCACTTGGCACGATGGATAAATCGTCCCCCCATGTCAAGAGCGGTACTGGAGTTGGCGAGTGTTTGCTTTCTCTTTTTAAACTGAAGTGAGCGCGCGTGTTGAAGTGCGTGTCCTAGAGTCACGTTCCCTAGGGGCATGTTCAGACGACTTTCACCTTTTATCGACGTAAGGGAGGGCTTTTGAAAAGTGAAAGTACATATGGATGGGATTTCTGTTAATAACTTGAGTTTGTGGCAGGAAAGAAATGTGAGTTTGAATGTTGTTCTGAAAGTTCCGTTATTTGGGAAGTGCTGTAAGTAATTTATTGGAAATTTTTGTGGAAAGAATCCACACTTTTGGTTCCGCAATTTGATTTTTGTGATAAATCAAGCTCTTGAATACTTTTGGACAGCGTACAGGTGCTGAATGCGTCAATTTTAAATAAAAAAAAATTTATTTTCTCACCAATTACTCATCAATAAAGTAAATAAATCTCGGGGAACCCGGGGCATTGCCTTTAAGGGAGGATCCCCCTTCACACTGCTTTGCCCGAAAAAAAAGTTTAAATTTTCTCAATCAATTCCCCAACCGGTCTCCTTCCATTTTCAGGTCTCTTCCCGTTTTCCTAAAAAAAACCCGAACACCAGGGGGGGCCCAAACCCCCCCTCGCCCCCTTATCATTGGGGGCCCCCAAAAATACCTGTTCTTTTGTTTTCAATGTACGTGATTCACAACTGCTGCCATGCTAAAAAACAAAATTCAAGATGAATTCTTTGGATTTCTAATGTAACATTTGAAGAAACCTTGAACTATTGAACTACGTACCATTCTGCAATAAAATTAGGTTTACTTATCAGTAGTTTTGCTTTAAAAACAAAGTTTAAAAACTAAAAATGAGTGAAATCATGAGATGAAAAATTGTGTATGTGTCGTAATCACCAACTCTCTGGGGCAATCAAAGGTATGTATGATAAAAGACATTTGTTGACTTAATAACATTATTATAAAGAATAACATTTCTATTTAACATTTGAACAATTTTGAAACTGATACTAAACGGGGCCATTCCTTTCTGAACTTCAAAGGTGAAGAATAAGGCCCTTTTTTACTCGAGAAAGAATTTACACACACACACACACCCACATTTTTTCCTTTTTCATTTACTATCTTTCCAAAGTGGCGTTTTTGTTGTTGGTTTTTTTCTTCGTCATTTTTGTTGCTTCATTTAGGATGATTTTATTTTGATCTGCCGGTTGTAATATTTTCTAGCTAATTCATTTTAATTTCCGCAAATAAGCTAAGAAATGAAGTGAATAGCGTCTTCTAGTTTTGTATATAATATGCTGTTCTTAGTTGCAGTTGAAAAGTGTGATAAGAAAATTAGCTTGTAAAAGTAAAGAAATATAATGTGTACTTCTTGAAACAACAAAAATTGCTGTTATAAATATAAGTATAACTTTTAAATGAATCATTTTTAATTAGTATTTTTCTTTAAAAAGCTTCAAAACCTGGGGCAAAATTTCGATGCAAAAACACGATTTAAATCAATTTGAAACCTTAAGGGCTTTCGTATTTTAAAAAAAACTTACAAAATTAAAGTTTAAAACTATTTTAAAAAAAACCCCCAAAGGGGCTAAACCCAAAGGCCATGCCCCGGGAAACACGTTTTTCCAGATTTAAAAAAAGATATACATTGTTTCTGAAAATTTAAATTTGATGATTGGGGAAGGGGTTCACGTTTAAAAAATTTTTCAAACAGTTTTTTAAAAATTAAAAAAAAAATTACATTATACGAATACTTTTAAATTAAGTGTATTTTGTTTAACTCTGTGCATTATTATATCGTTGACAAATATTTTCTTTCTAAAAGAAAGTTTCTGCTAAAATCAAAAGTTGGCAACAGTGAAGCACGTGAACTAATTGGCTGGAAACGCGTGATTATATTTAATATATAATTATGGCGTCGCATTAATTTATGAGCTGATTGGCCGAAAACACGTGGCTCAGTTATCATGTGACTAATGACGTCAGATGAATTTAGTCCATTGTTGGCTTTAGAAACTTGTTTACTGAAAAAAAGATCCGTACGTAAGAAATTTCATTATTGTGTGATTATTATATTGAATTACAAAACGAGATCCTTATATACACTCATGGACAAAAAAATTAGCGCACCAAGAAGGAGTCGTCAAAATGAAACTAAATTTTCCATACGTAATGATTACTTTGATATAAGTAAATGATTAGAAAGTCAAAGAAAAATGATCATTTATTTCAGCGAAAAAGGCAAAAAAACGGAGGATTTAATACCCTGTTGAACCCCCTCTAGCGCAAATGCACGATGCGATACGATTGGGCATTGAGGCATACAAGTTCTGCATGATGTCTTGAGACATTTCGTTCCATATTTGCTGCAACCTTGCCTCTAGTTCGTTCAAACTCGTGGGATGCCCAACTCGCCGTCCCAAATGATCCCAGATATGCTCGATTGGAGACAAATCTGGCGATCGGGCAGGCCAAGGAAGGGTATTAACAAGGCGGAGACAGTCTTGTGACACCTTTGCCGTGTGAGTTCGAGCATTGTCTTGTTGAAATATAGCTCCTGGGAGCCGTTGCATGAGTGGCAACTTATGGGGTTGCAGGATGTCATGGACATACCTTTGGGCTGTCATGATACCACGGATCAATACTAGGGGTGACCATGTACTGTAGACAATGGCACCCATACCATCACACCAACTGTGGGAGTGGTGTGTCTCTGTAAAGCAAAGGCAGGACTGAGGTGTCCACAGGGTCTCCACACACGAACACGATTGTCATTAATGCCGAGATTGAAGAGGTTGAATCTGGATTTGTCACTAAAGACGACTGGTTCCATTCCGCTGCAGTCCAGTTTCCTCGTGTGTGGCACCTCTCCAAACGGAGGCGTCGATGGGTGGGCGTCAAAGGCAGCACACGTAATGGGCTCCGCGATCCCAAATGTCCTTCAGCCAGGCGCCTTCGTATGGTTGGAGAAGACACAGGAGCCCCTAGTGAAGGTGCTACCTGTGCCTGGAGATGAAGCAGTTGGCTGTACGCGTGCATTTCTTACGATGTGGCGGTCTTCTCGACGACTGGTCTGTCGAGGGCGTCCTGAGCCTGGTCTTCGTGTAAATGACATCTCTCGGATCCACTGGTCCCAACACCTCCTCACAACATAATCAGAGCAGCCTAATTAACGAGCTACTCGCCTAGCTGACCACCTTGCTTCCGTCATGCCGATGATTCTCCCTTTCTCAAACTGCGGCAGCTGCTCATATTGTCTTCGAAACGGCGTAATGGCATATCTATCTCAGCTCTTACTTTGTAAACGATTCAGCACACTTAAACAAGCTTTGGATATATGTTTCATACTCCACTGAGAACGACGTTAAATGCCCTCTACCGGCTATACGTAATGCACAATCACGCTGCATTTCTAATCATTTGCATATCTCCGACATGTTCCTTAATGCCAAGTTTCGTTACGATCCCGCAATTATTTCTAGGTGCGCTAATTTTTTTTGTCCATGAGTGTATAAACAATAATCATGTATCGCTTGTTTTGTTAAATCTGGAAGAAAATTTTAAGCACTTCGAATATTTATCTTAACATTTTAAATTTTAAATTTCACGATTTAATTATAATTTTATTTTGTGAACGTTATTCATTATCCTTTCCTTATATGTAATGCAAAAAATTCTTATCTTTTATTCGAATATTTGAATTATTATAAAATCACTTCGCACCAGTGGCGCACACAAGGAGGGGGTCTGGAACCCCAAAGCCCTTGATTTTTCGATTGGTTTATAATTCTAAGTATATAATACGTAAAATTTAATTAAATATTTGTTATTAATGATTAATTTTATTAATTAATGCTAATTATTTATTCAATAATTAGTTTTTTACTGTGTTTTGTTCCTGAAAATCGACAAAATCAAAAATAGCATGATACAAGAATGATGAACTTTCAACCTCGGACCCCCCTCCCCCTTTGAAAAATTCCTGTGTGCGCTACTGCTTCGTACTAATATCTAACTTTGAAAAACTCACAATTTTAATTTTAGTATTCCATTCATATCTTATATCATGACCTAAAATCCATTTATATGTATTATATTAAAATAAGACAGACAACAATTCAAGTACATTTAACCAATAGATGCTTTAATACTGAATTTCAACAAAATTAATAATTAAAAATATAACTTAGAATTCCTTTGCAAACATTCACTTTCTAGCTACAAAAGTGTTTTTAAATTTGAGAAACTAGCTGAGATCTAACAGAAACTGAACCAAGACACCCACAGAATTCTCTAAAAAAGTCTTGAAAAAGAATGTGCCACAGAGCTATTCCCTTAAGCTGTGACACTGTGTTTACTGTTCCGGCAGGAAAATATTCCTTTCTTTTAGAAGACTAGATATCAACATCAACAGATTCAACCAACTGAAGCTGTCAGTGTCAATCACAGTGGTGCGAAAAGAGGTTCAAATTTTGTTCTATTTCTTTTTGTATTTTTTTCCCGCCTTCTGTCTCAGAGTTAAAAATCGCCGAACCATTTTCTTTCTATTTGAGTTGTTTACTTCCTTCTTTTTCCTGTTCTTTTCCATCTGCAACGCTAGCATCACGCCAGCTGAAATTCATGTTCTGCGTAATACGATCTATAACGTAATATAGTAGTGTAAAAAAAAGAAAGAAAAGAAATAATAATGATAATAATAATAAGCGCCAAAAAGTCGTCTGCGTTTAGACTTTCTTCCACGAAACAACTAAACAGAACTCTCTTTGTGTTTGGAATCTGAAATCAAACAAATGATTTTATGATGGATAAGAACTTCTGAAATATACGACAGCTTGGAATTACGACGTAAGAAAAAAAATAATCGTACGGTATGTAACATAAATGTCGAGGACTAACATCTATAAATCCATAAAATATCCCAAGATTTCAGGGCAAAAACTAGAAGCTCTTGTTTTTATCGCTATTTCTGTTTTCACTTGTACCCTCTAAAGTCAAGTATAAAAAATACCTACTGGTTTTTTCTCTACAGATTAATTGTAGTTTTTTATTATATCATTTTAGTTTTTATGCCTTTTCCCATTTTTTATGGTTTGTATCTGGCGTTTTAATTGCTATTTAAAGACCCGATGCTGCCCGTCCATACTACTGCCATTTGGAATATGTACATGGCTTATAGAATTTGTTGGCTTTTGGAAGTAAAATAAAGGGTTCTATGAACAGCCGTATAACGTAGTAATCGAACTAAACATATTTAGGATTTTGTCATTGAACGGTTCTGTAATCTAAGATATTTTAGAAAGAAATATAATAGATAAAGAAAATATAGCTATGTCATAAATGTCAAAAGTATTTTTAAATACTTTTATTTTATCAACGAGAAAAAAGAACCCAGAACGTTCTATTTTTATTATTAAGAACTTAGTGTAGACGCATGGGTGTATAAGGTGTTTCTCTCTGCGGAACCTCATCTCAAATACAAAAAAAAGCCCCTTACGAGAGTATATCTCAAAAATGATATTTAGAGTAGATCGACATGTTATAGGTACTTTAAGTAAACAGTTAAAAATACTGAATTTTTTATTAAAATTTTTTAGCATGATATATTAATGTAATTTACTCATTTATTCATGCTAAAAGTGTCATATACTATTACATTATGGTAGTTGGGATATATGTATGCATTTTTTACACAAACCATCGAAGTCTACGTATATTGACGCTGCCTGCAGTTGCATTTCATATTCTGCGTTAATTTTCTGCCATATTTTGTTTTTATTTCTGCATATACACGTTGAGAAATATTTTTAACTTAAAACATTGTTCAGAATAGCATTAAAATGTTTATAACTGAGTGAAAAACTTTTGCGTATTCTGCAAATTTGCAACTTGAAAATTTACGAGCTGTTCCTGCTTAAATTTAATAAATTATTAGATTTTAACGTCGAAAGTGTTGATATGTCGATAAGTTGTTCCTTCTCCTTCATTGGCAAGCAGTTTATCCGTTCATGCTTAAAGCACGGACATTTATGAAATTTGAGATTTTATTTTATTCATAAAATATTTATTTATATTTATTTTTACAAGCAAGCTGACTGTAAGAAATTTCATCTTTTATATAAAAACTAATTTTTGACTTTGAATAAACAAATAAAATAGATGCGAACCCTTGTCCAAATTCTAGGGAACCTTTGAGTTCCGCGGAACCAAGTTGAAAACTTCTGATTTAGATGAAAAATTATTCTTATTTAAACATTGAACAATGACTGAATAGTAAATGATACCCTGGATTCTGTTCTTACACAAACTTTTTCGATACAATTTTGATTCAACACGAAGTAGAAAAAAGAATTCTCTTTTTAGAAGTCTTTTGATTTAACACAATCGACTCGGATTCTAAGAAGAAAATTTTGTTTTACTTTTATCAACAATTTCTACTGTTAGTTCACACTCTCCCTATATATATTTATTTATAAATTTTGTTCAAATTTTCAATCGTTAATAAAATACTTTTTTTTTTCATCCACTTAAATTCAAATACATTTTTTTAAACTTGTAGTAAATGACACTTGATGTTAAAACAGTTTATTGGAATTTTAATTCATTAATTTAATTTAATTAATTATCGTTTAAGAGATATATTTCAGTCTATATTATTTCTCTAGATGGCAGCACTATTGCATAAAAGAGCTTTGGTTAAATTTGCGATGAAGATTTAACTTAACCTGAATAATCATATTCTAGTTAGACGTCAGCATTCTTTTATACACTAGTTTTAAGTTAAATTCTTACCAATTATTTTCAACTTTTATTAAAAAATGTAATTACAAATTTACTGTGGTTAGAAAGTTTTTCATGTTAATTTAAAAGGTGTTTTTCCACTTATATATTGTGATTCTATCATACGTATATTCATATTTATATTAATTGTAATGGTTTAAGAAAAAGTAACAGAAATAAAATTTTTCTTTGTTGACTTTAGTAGGAATTGACTTAAATTTTTTATATATATATTACTTGTTTAGGATTAGAACCAATCTTCAATTTTTCCATAGATGCAATATATTTTGTACACGAATTACTTTTTACACGTATTTTTCGGGAACGTATTCATCGAGTAAAAACGGATAATGAGATTTGTGTTTATATGGTATGTCCAATAATAAAAATAAAATAGTATGTCTACTATTAGCACAATCTTTCGATATTCACTTTTGAGGCATCTTTTTAGAGAAATGATGGCAGGAAAATATATTGTTGCTGACTGGGTAGCGTAGTTGGTTTGTCACGAGCCTTCTGCACCTAAGGTTGCAGGTTCGACCCCAGCCCAAATCGGTGTATTTTCATGATGCAGAAAATCGACAGTGGCTATGGCGTATGATTATGCGGAATGTAAAAAATCCCTTGGAGTACCCGTTTGCCTTAGGTGTCCTTTGCAAAATTAAATTTCCAAGTTCAAATTCGCATCGTCAGAGCTCAGGTGCCTCCCACTGGGAAGGAAACTGGGTGTCAAAACTATTTGCTACAATTGGTATCGCCTGTATGGTGCCGAAATGAAAAGTGATACCAATTACCGCAAGTAATTTTGACGCCCAGTTTCTTCCCCAGAGGGAGGGAGGCACTTGAGCTCTGCCAATATGAAATTTGTACTTAGGAGTTTAATTTTGACGAGTCATCCAAGCCAAACGGACACTCAAGGAATCTTTTTCATGCGGTATCATCATACGACATGGCTCCATCATGAAGATCCATCGACTTGGGCCGGGGTCGAACCCGCAATCTTGGGCACAGAAGGCCAGCGACAAACTAACACCACCACCCAGACGGCGGAAAAAAGAAAAAGAAATCTATGCATTATTTTTTAAAGGTGTTTCCTAATAGAGACATCATATACTCCATAAACTCAAAGTAAGAAATAAATATTTATGTAGGAAAATGAAAAAATATCTCTATGGCGAATGAGTAACTACAGTGAAAATCGTTTAACATGAAACTGAGGGGACTGAAATATTTTTTCGTATTAAAGGATATTGCAATAAAAAAAACACACATTCAACAAAATTAAGTTTATTAGAGAAAATATTTTATTTGCATATATATGTATATATGCATGTATTTAATAAAAATCAATGAAACAAAAACATTCACTTGAACATAATGAAATGTATGAAACATTTATTGAGTTTTTGGAAAATAATCTGCTATTTTGCTATTTTTCTTAGTATTGCTTTTTTAGCCTCAAATTGACCCCAAATTTTTCGATGTCGTCAGTAGCGCACTCATGAATTTTTCAAGGGAGGGAGGAGGGGGGAGGGTCCAGGGTCGAAAGTCCACCATTCTCGTATCATACTCCAATACGCCGCCCAACATATTCCTTAGATTTTGTTGATTTAGGGGAACAAAAAACATTAAAAAATTAATTATTAAATAAATAATTAGCATTAATAAATAAAACTAACTATTAGTAACAAATGCTTAGTTAAATTTTACGTACTACATACGTAGGATTATAATCAATCAAAAAAATCAAAGGATTTGGGGTAGTCGGACCTTCCCCAACTCATGTATGTGCCACTGGATGTCGTCCGTTTAATATTCATTTCCCCATTGGAATGTGCGTCTAAATAATTGCGCATGCTTTTCATGATGTTCATCATTTCGGATGACGTGGAAACAGGAGCTGCATTATTCATTTCATTTTCGTCGTCGGAATCTGCATCAATGATATTTTTTTAGCTTTGAACAAACTGCAAAATGTTTTTGTCTGCCCTATAATTGAGGCTGTACACACATTACTATCATCTACTACAGGGGTGACCAACACGCGGCCCGCCAGTACGTAAGTTGTAGCCCACCGACATGATTCTCTTTGTGTGCGAATTTCATTTCTCCTCCTTTTTTGTTTGGAGTGCTCAAAAGGCAAGAGGCAGTCAGAGATGTTCAGGACGGTTAAAGTAAAGGGCAACGTATACTTAATCGTTTGCGAATGACAGCCCAATCAAATTTCAACCATGAGTAACGAAAGATCAATTCAAAAGGAACACCGTAATTTTCAAGAAAATGGCAACTGTAATATTTTAAACATTATTTGATCATTGCGTTACTATTATATATATATAAACATTATTATATTATCTATGTCTGTATACATGAAAAATAATGAAAACAATAATAGTAATTCATTTTGTTTTAAATTGTCACTCAATAAATGTTTTTTTGTTTCCGAATCTGATATAAAGGTACATATTTTTGTGTGCGGCCCGCGAGATTATAATGTTTTTCCGAAGTGGCCCGCAAGGTCATTTGGATTGGACACCCCTGGTCTACTACAACGAATTCTACCAATGAAACAGTAGGACCGCGCGCGTCCCAACAATACAGAAACTTTCTCAAACATTTCATTAAGAGTTGACTCATTTTCAATATCCTCCTTCTCCAGAAGGGAAATCTTTTCGTGTTAGGCGATTTTCGCTTCGTGTTAATAGAAAAAAACGCATGAAAATACTTAGTAGTTTGTCGGAAGACCTTAATACTATTTCGTATTAACCGAGATTTCGTCTGAAGTGTTTTCGAGTTAAACGTATTTCATTGTACGTCTATTTTTTTACAAAATGTTACTCTTTTTTAAAAATATTTAATGTAAATCTCTCGCGTATCGTTACAATTTGATAGCTGTAAATTACATTTATCAGAAAATTGTCCAATATCCCCACCCTAATTCTATTGACCTCTTGTAATAATATATCAATAATTTTGTTAATTTGCTTTTCTAAAATTAGTTAGTTTTAAAATGATTTTGATAAAAAAAAGTTATATTGAAAATTTTCAGAATAAAAATACACTCATACCCACATACATTCAGAATAATTCAGAGTCACGCGGAAATTGAACTTTAAAATACAGGGTGGGGCGCGGGAACTTAGCTATTTTGAAAATGTTCCAATGTTGTTCATAGGGAGGGGAGGGGCGTGGAGGGGTTCAGTGGAAGGGGTGGAGTGGGATATTAGTGTTCCAGCCCGTTTCAGTCTCAAACATTGTTGTGGTCAAGGCAGCAGCGTGCTTAGCCGTGGAGGTGCATTTCTCTAACGGTCGGCAGGTGATTGCACTGCAACGTGCCTTTCGTCGTCACTTCGATATTCCTCCACAAGGTCGTGTTCCTGATCGGAAATGTGTTTTAATGTAGATGGAGGCCTTCTGAGGAACGGAGAATGTTTCCAAAGAAAGGAAAGGACCTCCGAAGACCATTTGAATACGAGTTTATGTGTCCAAACCGGTATGTGACAATGATTCAACAATTCCTCTTACCCACTCTCCAAGAAATGGATCTTGACAAGGTGGGGTAACAGCGCACACCTCCAGGGTTTCCATAGGTATTTTAAGAGCAGCCTTCTCCGAATGACTGATCTCCCTGCGAGGGGATGTAAACTGCCCTGCGTGCTCACCTGATTTATTCCCCTTATTACTTCCTGTGAGTTTATCTCAAGTCCCCGGTTTACAAAGATTTCTCCAAGATCCTAGAAGATCAAAGGAGCCACATCCGACCCGAAATTGACAATGTCCTCGATCGATATGCTTGAAAAGGTGACTCAAAGTTTTTGAAATTGACTGCATCAGTGTATTGATAATGGAGGGCGACATTTAACAACCTTTTAACTGTCATGCCCGAGATAATCTCGGGCACAGCACTGGTGTTCGATAATGTCACGCCTGAGTATTACTCGGGGTAATTTTTTTTGAGTGCATCTTATTGTTTTACCCGAATATATATCGGGAGACGTTTATTTTGGCTTCATCTCTTTGTCAAACCCGACTGATTCTCGGGAAAAGTTAATGTGCGCTCAATTCAATAGATGGTAGCACTTTACTGAAGACTTCAAAAGTTAGAGGTTAGAAGTTCTTTGGTTAAAAAATTGACAATTTGTGTACCTAAATTATCAAAATAACTTGATAGTTAAAGGGTTAAAACTGTGTAAATTCAAATTTCCAATGTTGTGTGATAGGCGGAAGATAACAATTAAGTCAAATGAAACATGTAGTGTGTTTTATTGCATTTTCAAAAAATTAAGTTCTCCCGCCCCACCCTGTATATATATATAAATATATCACCAGTAAAATAACTACACACATCTTTAAAAATCATATGCAAATTGCAGGAAGGCACTAGATGACACCTATAGTGCGTCACAATGACGAGAATGTAAGAGGGGGATATATAAGAAATACAGACAAAGAAGTAAAATTGTTTGCAAGCCTTTCAGTGCAATAATCACATAGTTATGACGCAAGGAGGCATTTGGATTATTTTTACGTGGTAGAATTATCGTTCGTTTGGAATGTAGGCGTACCCAGCTTGAAGTACCGGGGAACTTGGAATCGTCCAAAGTGTCAACTCCAGGCTTTGACAACGAGTCCAAGGCAATGGTAATGTGAGTTGACGTTACAGCACAGGTCATCTCCGAGTTACAGCGCCGAATAAGTACCGGTATTTGGCAGTTGCTGCTGAAAGAAAGAGACGGAGAACAGTATCAGACCTGTCTCGTCAGCTTTCTTCAGCGACTGGTACAACAGTTCAAGGCAGACCGTGTACAGACACTTAGGGCAGATTGGTCTATATGCTTGTTGACCTGTCATATGTGTTCCACTTACTGCTTCTGACTGTCACCTGCGGTTAGCCTGGAGTAGAGAGCATGCATTGGGGACACCGCAACAGAGGGCTTGTGTGATGTTTTCCAAAGAGTCCAGGTTCAGCTTGCAGTCCCTCGCCGGGTATTCATATGGAGAGCGCCAGGTACCCATTACCAACAACAGAACTTCATTAAACGACACATTTCTGTGGTGCTAGATTCCTCGTTTGGGGAGGGTACTATTCTGGGTTCCATAACTGACCTGCATGTTCAATTTGGAACCATGGCAGGCCGTATCTATCGGGACGTCATTCTGGAACAACACGTGCGTTTGTTTCGGGATGCCATGGGTGCAGAATTTGTGTTTATGAATGACAACGCCCATCCTTACCATGCAAACATTATAAGCGAATGCCTTCAATGGATGGATATCACCCGTATAGACTAACCAACATTCTCATCCGACTTGAATCCAGTAGAGCATGTGTGGGAAATGCTTGACCGACGAGTTGCAGCGCGCCAACCACCTCCTACATGTCTACCGGAACTTTGGAGAGCATTGCTTGATGAGTGGTGTAATATTCGCTCCAAGATCAGATCGATAATTGCATACTCAGCATGCCTATGCGTTGCACGAACTGTATTGTATTGTCTGAAATACATACTATGTAATAACCATCATACCAAGCATGTAATAGTGTTTTTTGTGTATATAGTTTTATCTTTTTTAATTTGCTCCAGGAAGCAAAAATCGTAATTTTTATTAATGATATCAAACATATAGCATCTTTTGCTCTTTACATTTTGTTTAATAAAATGGCTTTAGAAATAAATCACATTTGTTTTGCTTCTGACTCTCTCTTTGCCTGAACTTGCATTATTTTTAATTTAGGGACATGAGTGTATTTTGAATCAAATCTGGTATATATGAGTATATTTTAACTTTTGTTCAGCTAGCCGTATATCAAAGTTCTACACTATTTGACGAAAAAATTATTGTTCTATCAGTATTCTTAAATTTTTTTCCTGCTTGAAAAAAAATCTTTTTTGAAGAAAGAAACTAATTTGAATTTTGGTTAATAGAACTAAATGAAATTTTATACTGTACAAAAAAAAAAATAAAAATAAAGTTTTAACTTTAGAAGAGATTGTTAAAAGAATTGCTAGAGATTTGTTATTCTCTTTATGTTTTGTTATTATTATTTTTATATTTTTCCTAATTATTTGGTGGCTTTGCTTCATTATTGTTCGTATTCTTCGATTTTTGTTCTAATTCGTTAAAAAGCTAGTAAAAATTCCACCGAATAATTCGTTTATCTATTATTTTCAAACTAATGATGTATTTACTGCAGCTTTCAATTGTTGTTTAGTTGAGGCTCGTTTCGTGTTTCTCAGCATCAGATGAAAAAAAATATGTAGATTGAGAGAGATAAATTGTTCCAATGTTTTGTTAATACTTTAAAAAAGCTATTTTTTTGTGACTTTTTATAACAAATGTTTTTTTTTAATTAGTTGATTAACTCAATCACATTAAGTGTGAATTTAAATTTTTACTTTTTAAAAATAGTTTCACTCAAAAAAAGATTTTTTTTTATTTTCAAGTCTTAGTAAAATTTCAGTTTTCTTCAAGTAAATTTGAAATCTCAAATAATAAGTATTATAACTACAAGGGATTTTTTTTGTACGCCTGTTTTATATAAATAAAATCCATAGTGATGATTATGAAATATTTATTTATTTTCCCATTTATTTCAAAATTTTTAAATTTTATTTATTTATTTTTATGCTTAAAACGTTTAAGTTACAAATTATATACAATGTAGTTCCCAACATACGAGCATAATAAAAACATGTATTTAAGTGCACTTATGTCCAAAATTAAAGTCACAAACATAAAATCTGTGAAAACTGGTGAACTATTTACTGTGTTGCCACGAAATTTTGCACATAAACATATTACAATGTCAGAAATAATATAGCAATATAACAATATGAAAAATATTTTAATTTTGAATTAAGATACATGGGAATATGAAAAAGTGTGAAATCATGAACCAGAGATGAAGCATTTAACTCGGGAAAAGTCTCTATCTCGAAATCTTTATTAACCCGGGAGGGGTTGCGCCGGGCACAGTCACCCCAGACTCAAAACTGTTTATTTGTAACAAATGATGTCACACATCTCCCTCTTTTTTGAGAACGGCAAACCTTTTTTACAATCTTGAGGTTCTTGGGGAGACTCAGTTCCCCGCACGTCCACTTTTGTTCCAAAATATTTTCTATAAGACAGGCTAGACTTTTCTCCTGTGAAAGACTAAGTGACTTTGATAGCTATGATGTATGACTGATTATAGTTTATAAATGTAAATGAACAGAATTAAAAAAAAAGAAAGAAAAAGAAACGGACATTTGCGATCTCTATTGGAAGAAGTTGAAACTGATCAAGAAAATGAAGAATTTGTTGAAATAGTGAATATTAATCATGATAGCTAAAGTAAATTGCAGAGATGCGATGAGCATGAAAAGTTAGAGTTGAAAGGAAAACTTTCAAATGATACCTAAAAAACTCCATCAAGAAGGGTATAAGGCCAAAAGTGTACCACAAGACACACTGTGTCAAAAAGAAACAAGCAAGAAAAAGTTCAACATGCTATTTTGTCAATCATCAAAGGACAATAAAACTACAATAACTTGAACAAAATATGAGAGTTTTGCATGCAAATGCCATTTCTGTCATGTTAGTGAAAAGTGTCTGTGATCTGTGTCCTGTTTGAAGTCACGCACAATTGAAACATTTTAGTTCTGTTTAATTAGATTTTTTCTCAAATTTTCAAAGAAAAACTGAAAAGTCCTAAAAAGTATCTAAGTATACTTTCTCTTAATTAAATTATTCACTGGAATTACGATTTTTATCGTGAACACTAAAATAATTGTGCAAAAAAAAAAGGATTTAGGTGACCACTAACCAGAGGCGTAGCTACCACCGTATCAGCTGTACCAATAACATGGCCCCTAAGCTACAGGGGCCCCAATATGTGTAATTATAGTTCCACTAACAGGGATCCCGAAGGAATGTTTTGATACGGGGCCCCTTCAGAGCCAGGCTACGCCGGTGCCACTAACGTTAGTATGAGTGCGCACCTTCTACCGGGTAAAAAATCACCGAATGGGTTGACAAAAACTGTGAATCTAACTTCATTAAATCTATCTCGTTCGCAACTAAAAAGCGAAGTTTAGAGAATACAATACTAATTGACATGTTACCCTGTCATCAAACCGACATCCAAAATAAGGATGTCAACTGTGTTAAACTCAATGTATAAAACAATTTCAAAACGTAACATTTCTAAGCATTTACAAATCCCTACCTCATTATTCTTCATCCCTTCTATTTAAAATAAATTAATTTGACTCTACTGCATTCATTCCAAGAAGATAAATATTCCATTCATAACTGCAATAAATCTAACAGCGCCGTCCCAGATACCTCAGCAGAGTGATTTTCCTTCTGGAGATGCCCAGAATAAAACCGAAGCATTCCTCGACCCTCCCCGTCCTGTCATCACCCTTCAGCACACCCTAAGCTCACCTGAAGACACGGTTTCCCGTAGGAATCTCGCTCGTTACTCTCTTTACGGCATCCGGAAGTCTTGCTGAAGAGGAAGAGGACGACCCGGGGGGTCGAAGGCCCATTATAAATGCAGGATTTGAGACGCAGACGATTCGCTGGCCTCATGGAATGCTGCATCCCTTTGAGATTTGTCGAATTGATTGTGGTGTGCCAGGATTTATGTCCTGTTCGTCATGGGATTGAAGGAAGGATAAGGGAGTTTCGGCATTAGGATTTAAATCTTCTTTAAACAAGTCTTCGTTTTGAATTAAAACATTATCGTTTGAAACGGATACTTTTTAGAGTTTCCTGTGAAGGAGAGATGAAATGTGCCTATACTAAGACTCAGTGGCTCACACAAGGGGAGGGGGATGTCCTAGGGGTCCGGACCCCCCAAAGCCTTGATTTTTTTCTCCCGATTGATTATAATTTTAAGTATATAATACGTAAAATTTAATTAAATATTTATTTTTTTAATGTTTAATTTTAAGTAATACTAATTATTTAATCAATAATTAGTTTCACTGTTTTCTGTTCCCAGAAATCGACAAAATCAAGAGGAGCATGATACAAGAATGGTGGACTTTCGACCCTGGATTCCCCCCCCTCCCTTTGGAAAACTTCTGTGTGCGTTACTGCTAAGACTTCGTAATATCTGAAATTTCGAAATAGACTTTAACACACTCGCATACGGTTATTAATTTATGCAAGATTTGTAGGCTTACATAAGACAGTTAATATTGACTTTTGTAGAAATGTATAATCCTTGACACCATGTTCAGAAAAACCATTATGTGTCTGTTAATTCATTTTTTCTTTTTATTATTATTATCACTGCAGGTTTTATTTATTTATTTGTAAAGGGTTGTTACAATTTATTTTAAGGGGTCACTTTCCAAAACTCGGTAAAAACATTTATTTTATTTTATTTATTTATTTATTTATTTTTGGAAAATAAACCATGATTTCTGCTTCTTCTAATGCAGTTACAATTTGTATTCCAACTAAATTAGAGAAGTATTTCAGCAGTTCAAACTATGCTATTAGTATGTATTACTTGAAGGGAAAAGTTTTTAATTTAAAATGAAATTTCTTAAAAGTGTAAATAACAATATATACACATACACACACACACACAAAAGGAACACTATAAAATTACACTCATCTTACAACCTTGAAACTTTGAATGCATATTAATAATATATAAATAGATATTTTATTGAGAGATTTTTTTCTTTTATATGTGTCAAAGAAGTTATTTAAAAAGATATGCCTTAAATTGTGCTTGATATTTCTCCGTTTAAAAGCTTTCCCCCTTTAGCCCCAAATATGAATTTTTCGAGTAAAAACTACTCAAAATATTTTAAAAAATGTGCTCTCATTAAAATAATAATAATAATGCAATAAATACACATAAAATTTGGTGATTGCACTGCCAGTCAATTTATTAAAAATGTTTCCTAAGCTTAGACATTTTTAACATGATGAAGGTAGGGAAAATGCTGTGGGAAGTGAACCCCACACACATACACCTTAAAAATTAATAAAGATAGTTAATTTGAAACTGTTGTACCCCTTTAGGGAAATAATTAAACTTTCTAATTACCCTCAACAGCTTTCATTTAAAATACAATTCATTTCCTTTAAATAAAATTCATTTTGCTATTTTTCCAGCTTATGATAACAGCTATTACCTCCATTCTCAAGTAAAGCTCAATAATTATTTTTACACATTATAAATTTTTTATTAATCACGGTTAAGTAAATAGGACGACATCTGAGCTGACACCCTCTAGCCAAACTACCACATCACATCAACTAGAGGACTGTGAGCCACAATAGATTTAACTTGCATCAGCCCCTCTATAAGGCGAGCAGTAAAAGTTGGAAGAAAAATTCGATCCACTTACCAAACTTCCATTCTCCAACTTGCACTCCACTCACCTAACTTCCACACTATGCCAACGAGAGAACTCTCGACAGATCAACCTATCTTTTACAAGATGGGTAGTACCGGATTACTCATAAGTGGAGTAGGCATTTACATATGGGCCCCGCACTTTTAAGGGGCCCACAAGAGCGTATTTTGTTTTCTGTTAGTGCTCCAAAAACAGGCTACAGGGCCCCGAGAATTCGATTGCCTAGGAGCCTCCATGACTTTTAATCCAACATTGAGGATGGATCTTTAGTGACATCGGGACTCGAACCCGCGACTCGACAACACCGATGACGAGTCCATAACCACTATGCAACCACAGTCAATTCTCTGGAGTAACTTTTTTATTCGATTTGGCATGATCTACATCAGTGGTTCTCAAAGTGGTCTCTGAGGATTCTTAGGGGTCCCCGATATTATTCAGGAGGTCCATGGAAAATTAAAATTGGTTTGGGGTCCTGAATACTGTCAGAGGCTCAGTGCAAGATTTAATATAAAATGAAAGAATTTGGATCCTTTTTTATCTTTATGGAAATTTAAATAAATATCAATAATTCACTTGAATATTCCCAACTGGATGTTGAGCCCTTTTGCACTTGGACTAACTCAGGTGCCAAACACAGAGGAAACCATACTAATACAGGAGCATCTTATTGAAATGTCAACAAATGAGGTACTTAAACCAATGTGTGTGTGTGTTTGAACAAGGATACCACAAATTCTGGTTACAAAAACCGATCTCAATTTTATATCCTACGTTAGGAGTCATTGTACAAAAGTTGTTGACTACTTTCCCATCTTCCAATTTGGTACAACGTAGATTCAGTGCCGTAAAAATCTCATCACACACAAAAAAAGAAACCAATTATAAACTAGAGCTTGTAGGGATTTGCGGTTGCTACTCACAGACACTGAGACAGACATAAATAGACTCTCATAACAACTCATCAAGTTCATCCTAGTCATTAATTTCTTTAAATTTTATTTTTAACAAAAGTTATATTCTCAATAAATAATTCTTCAACGAAATGTTTTTTTAAATTTGTAATTTTTATACTATGCATTTATGTAGTTTTGTCACTTGGGAAAGTTTTGACTTTAAAAAGGGGTCCATGAGCAAGTTTTGACAATAAAAAGGGGTCAATAGGTTAAAAAGTTGGGAACCACTGATCTACATTTTACATTTCGAAGAACATGCCATCGATTTAGGAACACTTTTACCAGAAATCCACAATTACTAGAAATGACTATTCTCACAAATAAACTTTAAAAATCCTTCATCTCGCTTTATATCAAAACTAATAAATTCTCCAACGGAAACGAGAGAGAGATCCCTCTTTGAACCTATCGTTATCAAAACAGTCTACACCACCGATATGAACTCTTTGGCATCCCACCCGTTGGGTTTGCGGGTCATAAAATGAGCATTCCGATTAATATGCACTCCTCGGGCCCCGGGTGTCGACGTCTTTAATGCAGAGGGAGGAGCCACCGGTTTCACACACCTTCCTGCACAGACATCAAAGAAGATAGCCGCTTCCGGTGACTTCCTTTGAAATGGAATGAAAATTACCGGTACATACTGTGTACCATTAGGCCAGAAGATTTGGGAGAAAGTTTTATCGGTTTTTAACAAGGGAGAAACAAATTTCAGTCGATTTGTAAGTTTGTATGTGGTTGTCTGATTTAAATTAATTGCATTTGTGAGATGCTTAGAGAGCTGTTAGACTAAAATAAATCTAGGAGAGACTCTATTTACAATATGGGGGATTAAAATGTACGTATACAGCCGTTACCCACCCATTTATATATATATATCAGTGGCGCACACAAGGCAGGAATCCTGGGGTCGGACCCCCCAAAAGCCCTTGATTTTTTTTCCGATTGATTATAATTCTAAGTATATAGTACATAAAATTTAACTAAGTATGTGTTGTTAATGACTAATTTTATTAATTAATGCTAATTATTTATTCAATAATTAGTTTTTTACTGCGTTTTGTTCCTGAAAATCGACAAAATCAAAAATAGCATGATACAAGAATGGTGAACTTTCAACCCCAACAAAAAACAGTAAAAAACTAATTATTGAATAAATAATTAGCATTAATTAATAAAATTAGTCATTAATAACACATACTTAGTTAAATTTTACGTACTATATACTTAGAATTATAATTAATCTTAAAAAAATCAAAGGCTTTGGGGGGGGCAGGACCCCCATAACCCCCGTTGTGTGCGCCACTGTATGTATTGTATATATATATATATATATATTGTATTGAAAAAAAATTTGTGCCCTCACCTCTTGTTTTAAGAATGATAGGACTTGAATATTTCTAAAATTGAAGTAGAATGATCTTTTATACTCCCGTAACCACCTCCCCAAAAGTGGATTTCCACAAAACCCATTTTTAAAGGATCTCTATTTGGCAAAATAAGCATGCTTGCCAAATTTCAAGTCTAAATTGAATATTTCAAGAGACGAAATTTTTTTCATCCATAAGTCTCGTACCCCTTTTGAGAGTCGATTTCAATTCGACCCGTTCTTAGTGGATGTTAAGTAGTACGAAAACAGGGCATTTTTTTTTCTATACGCTCCAGTAACTCCCCTTTCCCCACTCATAGGAAATGATTTCCGCAAAACTTGTTCTTAAGGGATCTCTATTCAACAAGAGAAACATGCTTACCCCAAATTTCAAGTATGTGCGCCTAACCGTTTAAAAACAGGAATTTTTACCTATAGCATTCCTTAACACCTCGCAACCTACTTTAGAGGCCGATTTCCACAAAACACATTTTTATCGCTTCTCTACTCTATGAAAGGAACATGCCTAGCGAATTTCAAGTCTCTAAGTCTAATAGTTCTGGAGACATCGTGATGAGTGAATGGAGTGAGTCACTTTTCTCCTTATACATACTAGCTGGTATACCTGTTCTTCGCACGGGTGAACTGAAAAATAAAACAATACAGATTGAAGGATAAAGAAACTTTTATTAAGTTAATTTTTTATGTGAATTGCAAATTAAGCAAAACAAAAAAGAAAAAAAACTTTTTGCATATCTCAGCTGAACAAAAAAACACGTTTGTTAAATTTTAAGTCTCTAGATCTAATAACTGATAAAAAGGATTTTTTTTTTATTATTTAGAGCTCCCCGTAACTCTCTTGAGGGTCAATTTTTGAAAATACCTTCCTAAGCTGATTTCTGCTTGGCAAAAGTAACACATTGTTACAAATTTTGTGTTATGAACGCTTAAAAAAGTGTAAATAATTTATATCTGAAAGTGTAATACGTTAATATTACTTTCTGTTGTATTTATTTTATGTTAAAATTGTAATATTCGCAAGCAACGAAGTTTCTTAAATTATAATGGGGATTCAATGAAAAACCAAGCGAAATGGTGGCGATAGAGTCAAGTTGGCAACTGTCTAGCAACTTTCATAGCTCGAGCTTTATTAGAGCTTTGGGAAAGATTAGAGACTTACCCTTTCACGGCATAATTCTTAGTGGGTACTTTTTCTACACTTCCAAAAAATACAGTGACCGTGGTAGCCGAGTGGTCAAGGTATCGGATCGTGGCTGGTGTAACGTCGTCAGTCAGTCGTACACAAGAAAATTTGTTACAGCCATACTTTAATATATTTAAATAGAATTTAATAGCTTCAAAAAAAAATATTCATTAAATAGGCCAAAGCCGGGCGGACAGTCTTTATCACTGAGGTCAAAATCCATATCTTTCCGGGCTCCAGTTTACTCCATGGCTCTATCTCTCCAAGTCCCTCTCCGTCCAAGTCGCTTCAGGTTTCCTCTTCTCGTCCCCCGCTCTCTTCTTCCCCTTCTTCTTCCAGTCTTTCTTCAAAATTCACCCTTTTAAACACCAGGGGCGGGTCCACCACACGCCCTCGTTTTCCCCTTTCATTGGCAGGTCAAAAAGAAAAAGGGTCTGCCCTCGTCTTCCTCATTGGCAGGTCAAAGAAAAGGTCTGCCCTCGTCCCCGGGCCACCTTCGTCTCTCATTTACGCGGCAAACACAAACACATTCCCCGTCCGTCTGGAATCCAAGGGCGCCATAACTCACATCCATTCATTCACACCTGGGCTTCACAGCCCCACCTCAATGCATCGACTTCTATTCGGGGCTCCATAAAGGGAATGCCTATCGACATCGGCATTCTTAGCCATTGTATATTCCAGACCAGATGTCTGCGCTGGCCTGAGGCCAGTCAACAAACAATGACCCCATGGCCACCTGCAATCTTCATCCAACATCTGTTTGAGATGAATGGATAGGGGGATTTCAGATGAATTGACGGGTGGGGTTCACATCAATTGAAGACGTCACACTGGCCTTGTCACGAGTTCGAGCCCAGTACCGTTAAAGACCCGTCGTGTAGAGGAGCGTTGCTAATTAGCTAATTAATTAATTAAAGATATTCCACCGTACAATTAATTATATACACTGTTCACTTATAAAGAGTTAAATCGTTTTCTAAGGTCCTCATTAACATACAAAAAAAAATAAGACACTTAAATTTTGACATTAACTATTTTTTCGGGACAAAAATGATAATCTTTGCAATCCGCTGAAAAAACCATCAGCTGAAAACGCAATTTCTGCTGTAAAACTATTCGCCTTCCCCGCTAAAATACTCATCATAGAACCCGTGCTGCCATATACCTTAGAAGAGTGGATTTCAAAGAATATTCCTGCTAAGCATTGTCAGAATATTTGTAAAGTTGATTATTCTATGTTATTTTAAAGTGAATGGTACTTATATATAAGTACCGTCGGCCCGGCGTTGCTCGGGCTTTCTCTTTCTCTCATGACGCCAGCAATTACGTGTGAGTGTTTGTACGCGCGCAATGTGTGAGTGATTTCTAAAATTATTTCATTAAATTTCCCTTTTTCGAAATTTGTTCCACTTATTTTCGATTTAAGACAGGTTTCTTTTCCCTCTCTCTAGCCCGGCATAACACGGGGTTTTTTAAGTGTAAAATTATTGTGTGTGTTCTCTGTTCCCCTCCCCCTCACAGATAAGATATAGCTTCAAATTTCGATGTATGACTTATAAAAAATGATATTGAGTTAATTAAAAAATTATTAATGTGAAGCAATAAAAAAAGAAAACGATTCTGATGTGCTAAGAGTAAAACAAAAAACTTTCATCATATTTTTAGTAATATATAGTTAGTTTCTAAGAAACTCTAAAAATAATAAAATAAATTTCAGATTTTCATGAAACAATGAATCTTTACATATAGTTAGCTTAAAAATCTCTTTAAATTGTATTTTGATTCAAAATAATAGACGATGTACTTTTTAATTAACAAATAATTAATTTAGTCATGAATTAATAGAAGTAATCCTTTTAAAAAACATTTATATATTAATAAAACCCATTTCCTATAAGTAATAAATAAAAGAAAAATTTACAGATAGTTATTGAAACGATTGCTTTTTTTTAAATGCTTGAATGAATAAACATATATATATATATATATATATATATATATATATATATATATATATATATATATATATGTGTGTGTGTGTGTGTGTGTGTGTAAGTTATAAAAAAACAGTATGGGGGAAAGCCTAGATATATATTTACATGTACTGAAAAAAAAACATTCAAAAAGAAAAAAACGACCTGATAAAAAAATTTTGACATTTTATTTTAATTTCATAGTTTTTCATTCCACTGTGCTTAGTAAATTATTTAAATTTGTATCGGACGAAAAAAAGTATATTGTACAAAACTAACATATTCATTGTTTTATTTACGGAATAAATTAAAAGTGAACGCACACTGAGGCATGGCGTAGAAAAAACAAAAGAGAAATCTTTGCTTCACACAAAAAAGATAGATATGTGCTGTCATTGGCTTTTTTGCAGATAGCAACATTTTTTCCTACTTACTTGACAACTATCGTTATATTTTGGACACTTCACACAATATCTTTATAAATTATAGCCTATGTGTTATTCTGATGTGTGCCATGTTGCCAAAATGTTAAAAATCCATTCAGTTATTTTTGTGTGAAAGAGCAACAAACATCCTCACAAACTTTCACGTTTACAATATTAGTAAGGATAGATATCACACACACACAGTGGCATAGAGCGGAGGGATACTGTAATAGGGGTACCCCCCAAGCATTCGGTATAGTGACATCTTAAACACATTACTTTTAATAAAAAAAAATTTTAAAAATTAGGCCTCTTTTCAGAAAAAATTAATATTCGAAATCTTGTACTCCTTCACTGCCATTTTTTTTAACTATAAAAATAAAAAATGAAAATTGTAATTAATTTTGAGATATGAAGTGGAAATCTTTCTTTCTCCATGAAAAGTTTCTCGCTACTCTCCTGATATATATATTATACAGACGCTAATTACACTATATTATACTATTCTTCTGATTCTGTTTTTACACAATAGAAATATTCTCGAAGAATACGTGAAAAAAAAATTCTTGTAAAAGAATATATTGTATTAATGGAAAAATTGAGGACTGGGTTCTATTCCTAAGAAATCAACAAAAAATAAAACAATGAATCGTATGTTTTCATGTTAGATTCTTAAGCATTTTATTTCATAAAGATTGTACATGTATCATACAAAGTAAATTATCATTTGAAAAGGCAAAAAATAAAAATAAAAATCACGAAACTAATTTATTAACTAAAAACTTATAAGGTAAAATAATATGAATAACACATAAAAAGATTTTATTCGTTGTGATTTTCTAACAATGAAAGCATATGTTTGCGTGAAACTGCTATATTACTGATATCAAGAGATATGTTTTAGTTACCGTCTGCGTGCTACATTGATGAAATTATTTCTGTTCGAAAAAAATTAGAACTCTTCTCCTATGGTGACAAAGTTTCAATGGATTTAAGAACAAATTCTCGGTAATTTATCCATTTGACTATGTTTTGACTCATTGTGTTTATCTGAATTACATAAAATGTTTTTCTAATGCAAACCAGCAATGTAATTTTGACAATTTAAGAGGTAGGATTCAAAAGTTCCCGAACTGAGCCTATAAAGAGAAAAAAAAAAATTGCAGTAGAAATATTGTGATAATGTTTCTGCATTACTGCGTTCTCTCCTTTTTCTAAAAGAGGTTTGTCCTATATCAAGGTGGCGAACCTTTATGGATCAACGTGCCATTTTTTCTAAAGAAGTGTTTAATGAGATATAGACGTGCCGTCAAATAATTTTGACTAGTGATTTTTGAGAAAATAATAAAACTAAATACTATCAACTCTCAAAACTTTTATTTACTACGAAAAAATACCTTCTGTGTACTGTATGGTTGTAAATATTTTAGTTATACGTGTAATTCAAATTAAAGTAACACTATTGTTGCTTCTGTTGTTGCTGATTGGATAACAAATAACATATTAGGGTTGTATGATGTATCTTTTAGTAGATTGCATGCTGAATATTGGAGTCATCTACCTAATAATTTTTAAGCAATTAATTATTTTTGCTGTGGTTCACTTTTTCGACAAGAAGATTTGTGATTTGTTTCAAAATGCCGCGTTTTATAGACGATATTCTGCAAACCACGGTTCCAGAACATAAACCACACATCGCTTTCTCGCCTTTGCTAATAATGCTATATTTCTAGATTCACCCAGTATGAAATTCTCTGTTACAATTACTATATTGCACTTTTTTTTCTTTTGCCGAACTAACTACGTCAAACAACAATTGAAAATCGTAAATATAACACAAATAAACTTCAGAATATAGTTGTGACAACGAAATTGACTATGCCAAGCGTAGACAAATTTTGCATCATATAAGCTAGTGTTTCTCAAACTTTCTATATTAGTGACCCAATTTTCAATTATAATTTTCATCACGCCCCCCTCAAAACAATAACAATGTATTCGAATTCAATAATATAATTTAACGTAATTTAATAATATAATTTAACGTATTATTTATAACGTAACCTACATATCGATTTTAATTATAAATTATCATTATACTTGTCTTGATAATTTGTAATTTAATTTTAAAATTACAAATTATCAGACAAGTATTAAATATTCTATATAATTTTATAACATGGCCATAGGGTCACTGGTGATTATTAAACTTGTTCTTAACTTAGTACTGTTAAATTAATTATGAAATACATTGCGCAGTACTGATACATTTATAAGTGTATTGCATCAGTGTAAATGTGTATTTTACTTTTTATTATGTCGGAATGTATTTTGTGCTGTGTGTGCTTCCTTTTAGTAAATTGATAATTTTTTTTATTCTTTTGTTTTCGACTTTTTGATATCCTCGCGCCCCCCTTGTTGGGTTATCACGCCCCGCAAGGGGGCGCGCCCCACAGTTTGAGAAACACTGTCATAAGCAATTATAGCCCACGACGTAACTAAGTCAAGAAAATAACAAACGAGTGTGCTCCTCGCAGCCCCGCGACCGATCACTGGCGTTATTTTGAAATAAAATGCAAAAAAATTTTATCGCAAAATATTGTGTCGCGTGCCATTGATGGCACGTATGCCAATGGTTCGCTATCCCTGTCCTGTATCATGTGGTCAGGGGCTCGCCATGGCGTCGTATTTTGTAGGTGGATGCATCTAGTAACCGGCGGTTGAAAGGAATGACGTTTGTTGAGCAGAGAATGAAAATCAAATTTTGTGTTCGCTTGGGAAAGAGTACTACGGAAACTTACGAAATGACGAAACATGTATACGACAGTGATACATTATCACGATCTTGAGCTTTTGAGTCGCGTTTTATTCGACCCGCAATCCAAAAGAGCATCGGCAACGTGAAAATCACCACAATCTCCACTCAAGCAGAATCTGTCAAGATCGCTGTGAAGAGAAGATCATGCTAGATGTGTTCATCGATATCCAGGACGTTGTGCATTTGGAGTTTATCCCTGAATAGCGCACTGTGAGCAAAGATCTCTACGTAGACAATCTGCGTGCTTTGCATGAGTCTATCAGAAGAAAAAAAAACAACCCAAAATTGTGAGTTAAGAAGCATGACAATGCTCTTTCACATTGATCCCTCCTCTTCATTGACTTTCTTGCGAAAACGAAAACAATTATTTTGCCACATCTTCCTTACTCCCCTTATCTCACCCCATGAGGCTTCAGCATGTTTCCCGAAATGGCAATCTGCAAATGAAGTTAAAAGTGCATAGCAGGCTGAATTAAAGGACATGGCTAAAAATGGATTCCAAAAATGTTTCTATGAACTTTACAAGCAATGGCAAAAGGGTCTTATTTAGTGAAGGATGTGCTTCAATAATTTAATGGGTAATATTTTTTAAGTTATAGAGAGACTCAATCCGGGAACTTTTGAATCCTACTTAGTATAATACAATAATTGATATATTAAAGTAAGAATACTACTATTTTTTTTAATACAAAATCTGAAAGAACAAGGATTTCTTTGATTAAAGTATGAATAAAATTCAACAAAGCAGTAACCATTTTTGTTTCTTGAAATTTTGTCTAAAAAAATTCCGAATAATCTCGTTCTTGATTTTTTTTTTTTTTTAAAAATTGGTATACTTCATTTAAAGACGAACTTTTTGATTTCTCAAGTTTTCCAAGCAAATAGAAGACTTTTTACTCTGTTTATTACAGTTCTCAATGAAAAAGAAACATTTTTATTTTTATTTTGTGTGTGTGATATCTTTTTGGAAAAAAAAAAAAAAGCTCGACGTTATTTTTACAAATTTAACTCTCTTTTATTATTTTCTTTAGTGGAGTCCTGAAAATTTAGTGACGATATTAAAATAATTTCGGTTAGTGTGGTTTTGAAATATATTAAATAGTATTATATCTGTTCCACAAAAAAAAATATTCACTCGTTCTAGGAATTAGGAAACCCCTGGTTCCCAGATCCGTTGAAAGCTAAGGTATCTATATTTATGTTCGGAACCATAATTTTACAAAAACGTATAAATGAATAATTTTTGAAGTTTACTCCTTAAGAATCGATTTTCATATAAAGCCTCCGGCATGGAAATTTTATGAGGAGTGAAATTTGTACAAGTGTTAACTAAAAAAAAAAAAAAAAAGAGTTCCGCTGCATTCTGCACATGCGCCAAGTCGTTGTTGGAAAAAAGCAGGAAAGAGTTCCTACATTTTGTCGTTTTTGAAATTGCGATCAGTGGCGTAACGTACATCCCCGCATCATGGGGCCCAAAACCCCGGTTGTCACTGGGCGCCTACCCCTTTGTAAAATCCAACTAAGGGGCCCCAAACTTGACTTTGCAGGGGGGCCAAATTCTCCGTTACGCCACTGATTACGATCCTTCTCTTCTTACCGAAATCAGAGAAAAAATAATTACAGGATCAGAAAGATCAGTTATTTCTAAATTTATAATATTAATAATTTATTTATTTTTATTATACGAAAAAAAAAATTGTTGTAAGAATATTATTACTGTAAAAAGTCGCTTAAATGCAAATTTTTAGCAAAACATGAGGAAGAAATGACCTATTTTTAAAACATTTTCCTTTTTATGAAAAAGTTTCTATAAGAGCAGTATTTTGTCTGTATAAAATTAAGGCTTCTGTACAGGGCCTGAACTAGGATATTTGAAAACTATAATTTAGAATTGAATTTTTTTTTATTTTAATGCATCAGAGTAGAAAAAATTGTATAAAAAAAAGTGCCTGTTATTATTTCAATTGATGGTACCTCTGAAGATAATTTGAATATTTTTAATTTAGAATTGAATTTTTTTCATATTTTAGTATAACAGAGTAGAAAATTTTTTTATAAAAAAGTGCTTGTTATTATTTCAATTGTGATAGTAACTCTGAAGATAATGTGAATTTTTCAAAAATCTTAATTTAGCCTTTGTAGAGAAGTATACAAGTATACAAGCATTTCCTATACAAGGGGAATATTTTTAAAATATATATTTTCTTCTTTTTGCGAAAAAGTTGCATTTAAATAATTTTTTACATTAATAATGTGCTTAACACAAATATGTATATTAGAATTTAAGGGACACCAAATGTCAAAAAATTATACCCTTATACGCTTTTGCAAGATTACGGTTCCGAAAATGCAGTTAGTAATCTCGATTAAATCTTTGCTGTGGTACACATTTTCTTAACATTTACAAAAAAATAATAATTTACACACACATACAAATATACATGTATATACATAGTCTCTTTTGTCTGTATTTTAAACTATATAAACCAGTCTAAACGTGAAAAGAAACAACATAGTCATTGGGAGAAAAAAAAAGATGGGATTTTAAACCTCAACTCAGATAAGAGAACCGCTAGATTTCCACTTGCAGCAAACCAGTGAGAAAAAAGAAATCGAAATACGGAGAAAGAGACCGTAAAAAGAAGGGGAGTGTGCAAAAAAGAAAAAAAGAATTGTATGAGGAGATCGTATCATATGAACTATTTTTTTTCTTTTAAATGTATCTTTTCACCCGCTTTTGCAGGCGGTGTTGTCTCTTTACATAAAAACCACCTGCTAGACGTTTCGAGAATATCCCTTTTCTTTTCTTCTTTTTTAAATCCTACTTGCGGTGGTTTGTATTTAAGATGTCTTTATCGAATGGGAAATGGCGATGCCATCTTATTATGAGAATGTTATAAATATTTGTACCAAAGAATAAACATGGATTTTTGTTACAGAGCAAAAATGTCATATAATAAATAACAATAAGTGACAGTAAAACAGTGGCGTAGCTAGGTATCCAAAGGCCCTGGTGCTAAAAAAAAATGAGGGCTTTACCTTGGTTGGATTTTATCAAGAAAAAAGTAAAGATATATGAGTATTTTAAATATATAAAGCTGCAATTTTTTTGCTTACTTTCTTTCTTGGTATTGGGTTTCTTTTTTTTTATCCCTAATTTTCAGTTTTATTATTAACGCAATACGTTTCGTAAGTGCTCAGTACTTACTGACGTTAAAAGGATGGAGAAACGTTACGAAACGTCGTTGGGGAATCCCTGGCTATTTATTTGGAAAGATCGAATTCACCCATCAGAGTAGGGTTTCTTTCCCGGGAAATCATAAGATTTATGTGCTTTTTCTGTTTTCGGGAATCGCACGGGGCTTTAATTATTTATGAGGTAGAATAGAAATGTAGTAAAATTATTCAGAAAATCACCTCTCAAGAATGATATTTTACAAAAAATATGCTAAAAAAAGTTTGGCTGTGAAAAGATGGTTTGTTTGGATACCAAAATACGCTGGAATTGTTTGTTGGCAATGCTTGAAAGATTTTTAGAAATAAAGTCAGCAGTTTTAAAAGCATTAATTGACATTAAAGAACAATTGATGGCCAATGTAGAGTTTGAAATTGTGACTACAATTGTAGCAGGTTTAAAGCCATTAAAAATTATCTTAGAAAAATTATGGAGTCGAAATGCAACCTAGCTAAATGCAGAAGGTGCATTTTCTTTCGTGATTGGAGAACTGAACGAATAAAATTCAGAATTTGCGAAAAATACGAAATATTCTCTAATCCAAAGAATTAATGAGAGACGTAAAACGTTAATTTGAATGGATTAATGCAATATACCTGAATTTTTCGAGAAAATACGAAGCAGCTGCAGTTACTGTCGATATTTTGCGATTGCCTAGTAAAAATTGCTTAGTTAGGCAAGCCCAAATGACAGAGGGACTAGGCTTTTCTACGAATAAGAGGAATCAATATCCAACTCTTCGCACTCAGAAGAAGATAGCATGGAGATTTTGAAAGAAAAACCTCTGATGTTGGACGAAAAATTAGAAAAAGTAATTTACTCTAAAACAAAAGTTTTATATTGTTCAACCAAAAAAGGTACTAGTTATAACAAAATCATGAAACAAGAGATACAGTTGTTCGACTCGACTGAAATTCCATCACCAAACGTTATAAAACTATGTGAGGCTTTAAAAACAATTCCTCCAACGTCAGTTAAAGCCGAGTGAGCATCTTCTGCTGCCAGATTGTTCGTCCAAAGCTTAGAACTAGGCTGAGTGATGAAAGCATAAAATTGCTAATGCTTCTGAAATTCTATTTTAAAAATGAATAATCAATTTATTATATAGTTTTTGTATTTTTTAGCTCTTTATATAAGCAAGTATTAATTTCGGAATTTATATGTATCCTCATTTTATATAATTATTATTGATTTTATTTAAAAATAACTTGGTCTTATAAATTTTTTGAAATTTTGATGTATTCCCGGGAATGTAAACCGGGAAATCAGAAACTCTACATCAGAGGGCTTAGCGCTACAAAATGGTCCACCGAGATAGACAGGAAATGATACATAAAATATGCCTGAACAAGAAAATACAATACAATATTATTATAATCATTAAAAAAAACATCTCTGTAAAAGAACAGAAGAGGGGGACAAAATTACATCAGCCTAATGCAAATACGGCAAGATAGCGAAATAATGAACCACACAGGGGAAACTAGCTTACTAGGAATTATATTGTTATTAAAAATAAAATGTAACGAGGGAATTGCTTCTTGTGTGTAGATTTTTTAAGATGTAATAATAAGTATGCAGTAGCGCAACAGGAATTTTCAAGGGGGCGGGACCAGGGTTGAAAGTTCACATTCTTGTATCGCTATTTTGATTTGTCGATTTTCAGGAATAAAACATAGTAAAAACTAGTATTGAATAAATAATTAGCATTATATAAAATTAATCATTAATAACAAATATTTAATTAAATTTTACGTATTATATACTTAGAATTATAACCAATCGGAAAAAAGTCAAGGGCTTTGGGGAGGGTCACGGACTCTAATGATGCGCCACTGTAAGTATGGTAAGAGTTTTCATGGAACTTTCAAGCAACAGTTTATTTTCAAGTAACAGTTTACAGAAAAATGAAAAAAAATTGAAAATATAATGTAAAATTTTCAATAAGTAAAGTTCGCACAACACTAAACAAAAACGGAAATAATTTAGGGGAATTCCTAACAAATTTAAAATTACTTTTCAACTGAATTGCCATGATTATAGTTATGTTGCAACCTTTTATATTTATATCTTAAATTTGGGAGAAATTTTCGCAAGT
Organism: Trichonephila inaurata madagascariensis; assembly: GCA_019973955.1. Taxonomy (NCBI): domain Eukaryota; kingdom Metazoa; phylum Arthropoda; class Arachnida; order Araneae; family Nephilidae; genus Trichonephila; species Trichonephila inaurata. The sequence goes on along the minus strand of BMAV01024262.1, from coordinate 417,804 downwards.
TCGGCTTGCTTGGTGGTCAGGGTCGAGGGCCCCGGTACACCGCACGCCTAGCCCATTGGTAGCTACGCCACTGGACAGTAATCTTTTTAGATATTTGTTTAATTATATAATGAGCCTATGGTAGCAGAGTGGGCATGGTCGTGAGTTCGTGTTCGATGTTGCTTCTGTTGAATCGTGTCCTCGAGTCCTGGTTCGACAAGGGATGTTTTAAGTCATGGACCAGTTGGACCCGGAATCAAAGCCTCGGTCTCGGTCGGCTTCGTCTCGTTCTAAACTCTGCCTCAACAAGATCATAATCCGAATAATTTTAATCGTCAAAAGTTATTCTAATACATCTCCGAAGAATTGAGAATAGCAAACTGCGCAACAGTGGCAAAACTGCATTATTATGCCATGTCCGTGTCTAGGTCTAGGGATAAGCATACCACCGTATACCATTGTGGCTTCGTGATCCCTTTAAATTACTTCATAACATGGTAGCAAGAAGGATACATCTATTACAAAAGATTATTTTTATTCCCAGGAATTAAATAAATATAACAGCACATATTCCATTATTAAAGCCTGACCATTCCCACAACCCTTCCGCTGTAGAAAAGTTGTAGTCCTAAGTTAGTTCATTCCACCCGTTTCTCCGCCGACGCCGTCTTTTACAAGTCTGCAAGAGAGTTCACCTCAGCGGTCGCTTGAGGGTGCGGCTGCCCCTGAAACTCGCGGCGAAGGAAAACTGTACTAATTCCGAAATTGAAATGAATTTAAGGCCCTGTCAACTTTGCGAGCCGGCCTTTGAAAGCTACTGGGGCTTTGCTTTCACACTTGAATCACCTTTGATTGGCGAGGTGCGTTCACTGCACGCTGGCTTTCCTCCTCCCACTTTTGTCTCACTCCATTGGTACTTGGAGACAATAGGCCGACACATCTGATCCCAACTCCGACACTGCATCTTGTTAACCATCTGGAAGGCTATCCCCGAGGGTGTATCTTTGTCATGACAGTTCGACATTCGACATTCCTCTTCATTCAAGTCATTTGTGGCCTACATGTGTGAGGGGAACCCCACACAATGGATGCTGTTCACCGGAACTTCCTTCCTATAGAATGTTGAGACTAAAGATCGTCTGGATGTCCCGGGGAAGAAACCATGGCGACTTATCAAAAACCATTTTCTGAATCCAACTCGTGTGGTAACGCCTGAATGTAGGAAAGAATAGCCAGTCTTTTTTTTGAGAGAGAGAGACAATGTCCCATCTGGACAGCTTGGTCAACCCGTGCGTCAATCTTGACAAATATTGTTGGGGAGAGTCTACTAATGAGAAGATGTTACACCATCATTTAGTCGAAAGATGGCAGGTAGTTTGTGAGATTGTGAGTTACGCACATTTTTTTTTCTGACGGGATTACTGTTTGGCACGTGTTGACTGAGTATTATTTGTAAGTAAGTGACAATGAAATGGCTAACAAATATCTATAAGAATCAGGCGGGGAGGGCTTACTTTTTGCATAGGGGGTAGGAACTTAAAAATGACACGGATGCAACTAAGACCTGTCGTATAGAGGAATTTATATCTGTCGAGGCTTCACATTAGCTTATTGAAGTTTTGAGAGTTGAGAAATCAATTCAGTTGTCGATCTCGTCATTTGGCCGTAGTTCCAAATTACGAGGTCGTATAGTCCTCGCTTGGCTTCAGCTTGTGACGTCAGTAGAGTCAATCAGTCATACAGTGGTTTTATTTGTTCTAAATTGTTCGAACATGTTAAGCGGAAAGATTTTCATAATCCTTGGGATAAAATGTTTGAAAATTACGAAATTTATAGAAAAAAAATAAAAAATACAATAAATTGCTATTCAATGAATGATTCAATCGATGCAATTTAAATTATTCAGTTATATAAGTATCGTTATATTGTACAAAAAATTTTTTTCAAGGGAGGGCATAGAAAAGGGAAAAGAAAGAATTTTTACTTTCTTTAGAATATTTTCTGTTAAGTATACAGAATGTTTCCAGGTTGTCATAACAAGGGGAAAAAAAAATTGAGTGGGGTTTTTGTGTGCATGTGTGATTCCTTAAATTCCCCTAAAAACTAGATTTTGTTCTTTCCTAGAAAATTCATTTGGGTCTAAATATGATGTTAGTTGGGAAAAAATTAAAATTTGAATTAAAAGTATGTGGTCAATATTCCAGCTTTGAAAATGTGAAAACAGAAACAAATCATATTATTGCTGCATTAATTTTACCGTTTTCAAGTTATAAGTGTAATTCTTGGGGCTGTTTATGGTTATAGATGTATTTGACTAGTAATAAACAAAAAGTAAAGACTACAACAACAACAACAAAAAAAATAACCACACCATTTTAATTTTTCACTGGATTTGTTGTAGTAGATATTATTGAGGTTTGTTTCCAATGAAGTTTAGAAATTACTTACATTACAGAATCTAGACTGATAAATTTAAAAATATATTTTTTATTTATTTATTGATAAATTTACAAAACGCATAATAGTAATAATAATGAAACAAATACATTTTTATTCTTAAATGTTTATACTTAATATATATATATATATATATTTATATTTAAAAATTTATATTCTGTACAACATATTTATTTTTTAAAAGTATATTTAAAAAATATTAATTTTCTTAAAAAAATTTAGTTTTTTAAATTTTTTAAATTTTTTAAAATAATGTTAAATTTAAATTTATCAAAATTCGCCTAGTTACTGGGTTTTTTTTCGAACTTACTTACGTTTTATGAAGGGGAATTAAGGATTTACAATTTAAAATTTAATGCTTTATTTTTTAAATCTCATAAATACAATAAAATATTCAAAGATGGGGTTTGGGATTCCATACACATTTTTAATTTTTAGTTTAAAGGTTATACCTCGATGCTTTTTCTCACATCTACCTGTTCTTTTAAATGTAAACCTATTTAATAAAAGAAGTCTGTGAATGCCACTGAATATTCACATACTGTATTTTTATACATAATTAAACAATGCACTTTTAAATTTTTACTCCCAATTTATAGTAAACGCCTGCAATAGGAAATCTGCAATCATACCCCAAAATAAGTCAACATATATATATATATATATTAATAATAGAATATGAAAGAAAAGCAACATGTATTCTGCTACACTTTTTTTAATGTAAAATCAATCTTATTTTATATTTTAAATTTTTATTTTTAAATCATATATTTCTTTTAATTATATCTATTTATAACCATTCTCTTATTAAAAGGACATTACATCATTCTGTTATTTACAAAAAATTGCACCTGTATTGAAAACAAAAAAAATTCAAATTTTGTTTCTTAATCAAAATTTTCTTTTTTAATTGTTGCTTATTATTTATATAATTTTTTAATTATATTTACAGTAGTATGATAATTAAATTGATAAAAAACCCTTCTTTTAATTTTGAAGCAAATAAAACAATTTTTACTTGTGTTGCCGTTTATAAATAAATTGAAAAACATTTGAAATACAAATATTTTTCGCTCCCAACTGTGTGGAAATTCTCAAGAAAGCATTTTTTCCGTTTTCCTGAACGCGCTGAAGCTTCAATACTCCTTCCGCCATCTATTGGTAAAATGGTGAACTAAAACATCGCATTCAAACACTCACATCAAGAAAAAAATAGTCTACATCAAAACTCTTGTTAAGAAAAGAGAGAAAAAAAACCATCCATTTTTAAAGGATTTATATCATGAAACAAAGGGGATTTCTTCTTACTAAAAATTTCACCGTAAGTACTAATGTAAAATGATAATTTAATATGTCGTATATACAGTGGCGGTTTAAACTCACTTTCGGCCCTGGGCGCAGAAGATCTTCGGCCCCCTTGGAACTGTTGGATCCAAGGTTCTTGGATCTGGGCCCCTGAGCGCCCGCCCCGCCCGCCCCAAGCGCCCAGTAGATAAACCGGCACTGCGTATATAATTTCTTATCGCCCCATTGGAGACAAAATTAACTGCGAATTTTTATATTTTTTAAATGCTTTAAAAATATGGCGTTTTATATTTTATTTTATAACACCATACGTGTGTTACTTATAATTTTTCTTGTGATTATTTATTAGTTCTCAGGTTCAGATCAAGATGGTTAAAATAGCTTGTTTAAAAGGCTCCTTTTTAATTTAGTACTTTACATCAGAACTAGATAGAATTCGTATTATTTCTAAGCAATAAAGGAGCCAGTTTATGATTGCCTTTGATTTATTTACCAGCTTATTTTTTTAAAAAATAAATAAAATACCTTAAGGATGTCGTCCTTAGGTAGAATTAAATCAAGAATGTTCAACATAACTAAGGCTTCATTTTTCTTCCGAAAATAAACTTTAGTTTCAAATACACGTTCAAAAAGGCCGTATGTCGGCTGTTTATTAAATTACTTTACGCAAACGATTACTTTGTAAAATGTTTACGTTTGTTTTTTCAGTTATAATTTGTATTAGACATTACTCACTCGCTTTGCTGTGTATTTCATGAGGTTGTACGACTGTATATGGGTTATTATTTTTTAATTTTTAATATATCTAAATCCTAGCCTTAAGGCTGTTTTCGCCATATGTACAACAGTGTGGACTTAACGCGGAGCACATTTTCAAACACAAAAAATGCCTCAATTTTTATAAAAATTTGTGACATTTTAACTCATGCATTTGTTTATAATATAGTGTTGCTAAAATTCCATGGCCTGCATGAAATAAAATTAATTTTACTGTAACATGTAAAGGATAGCTCATTTAGCATTACGGTATAGGAGAAAAAATGCAAAACCCATTATAAAAGAAAAAATGTGTCAAAATTGGCATAAAACCGGTAGTATGATAAAATAAGCGATTCCTTTCTCTGGTGGTAGGAAGCCAGAATATAGTATCCGTGTTTGAGGTATTTTTATATCTGAATAAATATTCCGAATTTTGCGGTCCCTAAACTATTTCAAGCATTATGGCAGCAGCCTTAAGCTTTCGACTGCATTCAAAAACATTCCTATAGCCTCTCAGTTGTTCCAGGACCCAGAACTTGGAATTTCCTAAAAAGAAAGGGAGGAAGAACACTAAAAACTTTCATCCTTGTAACTCATTGAGAATCGATTCCCTGGGGAATCTTGTTCTTAATGGATCTGTACTCCAGGAGACTTTGCCTGTAGTGGGGTCTGTAGGACCATAAACAATTTAAAACAGGATCCCTATACCTGAAATTTGGTTTGCCATAGAAAGTTTTGATGATCTGCTCCACAAACGAAACATCACTGGCGAATTTCAGGATTGAATTTCCCAAGTAATAGATCCAGATATCTCTAAAAGAAAAATTTGACAACAGCATTGAAATAAGGATGTCAAGACTGGGCGTTTGAAGTCGACTTCTAAGAAAGGGTGCGAGGACGTAAAAGATAATTCTACTTCAATTTTAGAAATTCAAGTACTGTTTCTTCCCAAACTGCAATCAAAAGGCAGAACCCAGAATGTTTCTGAAAACGATAGAAGACTTAATGGTTGGACTTTGATACAGATAATTTAAAATCAATATATAGTCATACAACATCTTGAAATACCTGGGAAGCACCCGCTGGATTTTTAATAAAGATTTCTCATATTAATTTTTAGGAGTATTATTATTTGTAGCTTATGACGGTAAGACATTTAAAATTATAATATTAATTTTTAAAAAAGATTTTGGACTAATTTTACAGAAATTTGGGTTTTAATTTCAAAGAGACATTCAACAAAGGCTCTTGGAAATCTTTTTAGAAGTTTATAAATTACGTTTGATAAATAAACAAACAGATGCTTTGATATTGCAATTTAATTTTCATTTTTTTTGTATGTTTGAACTATGTACGCCTGCAGCACAGCAAACACACGGGTACTTTCCTTACGATGAGAATTGAAAAAAAACTTATAGTGATCCTCCCCTGTAGACAACTGTACAATCAATACAATTGTAATTTAGAAGATATATAAAGAAAACGCTGAATTTAATTAGTTGTCCCTGGAGATAAAGATGATCCCCAAAAAGAGAACATGATCACTCATTTAAAAGGCTGGTCTTTTAAAAAGTAATGTTCACCATATTGATCCACCTCACACACGAAAGACTGGTTTATATATCATTAAGAGTACAGGCCTGGGTTCTATTTGTTATCTTTGGAATAGTTCTTAGAAAAAACGATGGAAAATCATAACGAACTATAGCTCCTCTGAATATAAATATATATCTAATAGATACAACACAGCATGGGATGGCGCAAATAGTTCTGACGATATTCATTGAGCGTTCTTAAAGCCATTTCAAAACAATGGCAGAAACGTTAAAAACGTTAAAACAGCATTTACGTTATTCATATTCGCTTCGCGACTTCAAATCGGATAAAGCGATGTAACGAAAGAGGTGTCAAGAGTTTTAAAATGGTTTCGTGTTGAAGCGCTTATTTGTTGAAATTTTTATATTTTTGGAATCATTTCGCTGAAAATCTGGTGTTTGTCGAAAAGAATTCTTTAAGAAAAATCAGTTCAATAAATTGTTATTGGTGATTAATAGCTATATCTTTATTTTTTAAAGAGAGCAAAAAATGCCTTACAACAACACTCTTGTGTTAATTATATTTTAACGATGGGGAACGAAGATCGGAATAAAATTTCAATTCATTACAGGAGGACAAAAAATGTGGCAGAACAATGTTCGTTCAAATTGGAGGAAATTTATAGTTTCATGGGCATTTGTGAAACGACATTTTACAAGAATGCCACGATCTTAATCGTTTTGCGATAAAATACAAAATAAACCACTTTCGACAAACGGTATAACTTCAGAAGAGCATATTCATGAATAGCGCATTTTATTTATCAGGTATATAGAGAAATTTAGAAGAATTTTTTCCGTTCTGTTATGAATGAAGAATAAATCCTTTTTATTTTATATTATTTTGCAATTTTTTTTCATCTGCTTTTTCATTTATTCTCACGTGAATCACAATAAATAATTGAAGAGATTTATAAAAATGATTTTAAGTTTCCTTCTAAATGCTGTTTATTTCCCCTTTCATAAAATTTTAATTACTGAAGCAATGAAAATGTTTTCACTGAGCTTCATCACCTTTTGGCGGTATTAAGAAGCACCATCAATTCATTGAACCAATCATCAATGATCATAGGTGTGAATATATCCATATTGTTACGAATTTTATGTAAGAATACTTAAATTACTGTAAAATAATTTATATTTGGATGAATAATACGTTCATATTACTCTATTTGTGTTTATTTTACGTTAAAATTGTATTCGTAAAGCAACGCCGTTCCTTACATTATAATGGCGATTCAATGGGGCAGTAATTTTAGCGGAATAAACCAAGTTGTCATCATTTTGGTGACCATTTTGGCAATTCACGACCTATATGAATTCTTCTGGAAATTAGTGGAGAAACCTACTAATATCTCGATCTATGATGCAAAAACGGATCTTTCTCAATAGATCATTGAGGCTGCATCTAGGGAGTCTTCGCCGAGACTGGGTTAGTCTTGTTTTGACCGTAAGGTAGACCAGCGATTAGTTATTTGCTGCGGCTGTTGTATCGGACAGTGAACGCTTGGGAATTATCTTTTACATACTTGTATTTTAGACATTACGATAGTTATGTCACGAGGCGTCGTAGGTGTGAAGGCTTTCAGAACCCTCAGTATCCACACTCTGTATTTCAGGGATTGTTTTTTCGACAATAAATTTCCGCTTCTGAAGAACTGTCTTGCCTTTTTCGTGACTGATTGCATAAAATCTTCGAATCCCGATCTACGCAACAATACTTTACCTATTATCGATTATATCACAATATTATCGATTCTAAAATAACAGAAAATATTTACTTCTATGAGAACTATTTCAATGAAGTGTTTATTATAACAAAAGTAAATTTCAGCTGCTCAAAGAAAAGAAGCGAAAATAAAGTTGTCTTGGCGAAAAATGTAGGCTAGAAGTCATAATGTAGAACAGGTTGAATTCATGACGCCTTGGTTCTACTAAATATGTTCTCCATTTGATTAAAACAAGACATTATATTTGGCACTCCTTGTTCTATATGTAGCAAAGATTTGATAAAGTTTTAAATTTGATAATTTGGTAAAGATGTTCCAAGTATTAAAAGATTCTTCAAAAAATTTTTAAAATTAAAAAAAAAAATTATAACATAAGTGTACTTTTTTTAAATCAAGTGTATTTTATTTATTTAAATGTGTTAGTATGGTTTGAAAAATATATATATTTTTTAAGAGAAAACAGCTCAAAACCAAAAGTTGGCAGCAGCAACCAAAGCGCACACGAACTGATTAGGTGGAATCACGCGAGTGCAGTTATCTTGTTTTGACGTCCCATGAATTTAACCCATTGTGCTTCGCATTTGGCAAGATAATTTTTTTTTTTTTTTTGGCAGATGAAATATGTTGTTTTATTGAAATTCGATTTTTAAACTGATCTTTGTACTAAAATAATCAATTTTTGAGTAATGTTTCAGATATTTTGAATTATTGCTGTTTATGTAAAATGCAAGTTCTTCTTTCAATTCTTTTAACTTTAGTAAGTAGATATTTTATTCTCATTCAAATTGATCGTATTGCTTTCTTTGTCTTATATCTTGCAAGACATTTGCTATTATTATTTCAGAAAATGGGTTTACGTAATTTTTGAAGTGATAAAGCTTCTATTGTGTGGCGCTATTTACTGGAGAGTGAATTTGACTAAGCGTCACACTCCGGGAATGTAACGCTCATTTCACTACATTTTTCTTCAATCGGACGCCACACACCTAAAAGGAAGGAGGGACGTTTCCCCGCCCACTCAGAGCAGGGGTGGTTGTCCACTCCACCAACTGCCGTAAAAGTAAAGTTCCTAGCTGGTCTAAGTAGAAAGGCTCCCCCTCCCCCCGTGACCTCTTTCTACTAGAAATGAATGCGGGATACTTTCTAATCCTAATTGAAGCATGAGAAAATGGAACGTAATATTTTAAAAAGAATAGGCTTAGAGAAAGAGAAGTCTACTGGAAATTAAACATAAAATGTAGAAAGAGGAAATTTTTATAGAACTAAGTAAATGGTATATATATCTATTTTTGTAAGCGAATCGGAACAGCAATGGGCAAATAGTTCATAATAATCACATTACTTAAATATATACTTTTGAATCAAAAAGAAGGTAAAACAATTAAAAAATTTAAAATAACAAAATTAAGTATACAGGTACTAAAGAGAAAGTTACATTAAATAATTTAAACACAAGAAAACAAAATATAGTTAAGAGACTTTTTCCTTGCGGCAGCACCGGATATATTTTGGCACAAAACTGCATACAATGACAAAAGAGTTAGTATAAGCCAGAAATGCGATATAAATCTTCTGATTTAAATCCATTTTAAAAGGTTTGACCTAGATTCCCTCTCTTCCCAATCAACTACCTGTCTTACTATCCCTTTGCTTAAATTAATTCATGGATAGAATTGAATACTGTTAAATTACAACCAAAATTCTAAAGCCGGATCGGGTCTTCTGAACAAATTACCTATGATTTTTAAGTGGGAATTTTAAAATAGATTTTTCAAAAGACAAAATCAAAACCTTTAGTTTGTTTTTAAAATCCAAATTCAATTTAATTGTATCCAAATGATCAAAAGGAAATTACCGAGGAACAACGCTTGACGAAGTTTTTATAGATAATAAAATAGGTATTTTTGAATCTAAAAGGATTTATAACCTATTTCCAAGAGCTACCACCAAACATTTTGCTTCCTTCTTAGAATACAATTAATTCCAAAAATATATTCCCAATTGATTTCCAAATACATTCCCAATTAATTCCCAAAATATTTCGCACAAAATATTATTACTTTATGAGTACAGACTTATATGAATAAATTATTTTTATAGGACAATACTAGTATTCCCTTGTTTCTTATTCACCTAATTCCTGAAATAACATTACAAAATTTAAGGATTACCATTTCTATCGTGTGGTCATATATTCTTTTCTTTTTTTTTTTTTTTCACTGTCTATTGAAAAAAGAAAAAAGTGCAGTTGAATTAAGTTTGATGAAATTCAGAAACAAATTATGTTTATTATTTCATGTCAAAGAACTATTGTGTTTATTCGTCTAACCGTATTGTAATTCAATTCCTACTGTTAGCTCCCTCTCTATTTATTTGTTTTGTTTCAAATTTTCATTCGTTAATATAAAATACTTTCTGTTCGTAAATCAGAAGTTCAAATAAAGGTAAGGAAAAATCTACGTGAATTATTATTGTACTTTGTACTACACATTTTACACATATAACTGACATTTCCGGAATAAAACTAGTAAAAATTATAACAATTGGTATAAGAGCACCTCACGCTTTTTCCCTAATGACATTGTTTTCTCATTATGGTTTTATTTCTTATATTAGAATTTTTTAACTTTTGGTTTGATTAAACATAAGAAACGCGTGTTTTTAGTTTTTTTTTTAAACTATAATTAAATCTTCTCGAACTGTAATACTCCCGTCTGAACCTAAATGTTGAATTTGCTGTCATCCCAACCAATTTTTCTGTCAATGTGGAATTTTCTGAAACTTAATTCTGGTATATTAATCTTTATTAAAAATAGTATTGATTTTTAGAAAATTACAAAAACGCACAGGCTACTTTTAGAGAGCCACTGTATATATTTTATTTTTTAACGAACACAAAAAATAAGTTTTATATTTAGATTAGAATTAAGGGCTTATAAGGGAAAATGTTGATTTTTTTTTTCTATTTAGTAAAATTTGGGGAATTCAGCTACAGGGTGTTTCTTACAAGTTTCTGAAGTATCCGATCAATTCTAGGAGTCACCATATGAGTATAATTTCAAACATTTTGTATATAAGGCGTCTTTTTTTTTCCTTTTATTTTTATCAGGCAGTTTTTAAACTGACTTTTGTTTTCCTCGTTGATACTGAACAAGAACAAAATCTTTCACGTAAAAAAATATCTGATATTAAATTTACGTAATTAAAGTTTCAAATTGTAGTTCCATCAGTTCAAAAATTAAACAATAAAAATCTTTCTATGAAATTATTTGAAAGAAAGAGAAGTTACAAGTAATTTTTATTGGGATTGTGCTTATGTCTGTTTTTAGAAATATTTGAGCAGCTTTTTTAAATTGAAGGGGGGTGCTTTTCCCCAAAATTTAATCGGACATCTTTTTAAACATAATATTTACGAGATATTTATTGTTAAGTATTAAAGTCAATTTCTACTTAGATCAGCAAAGAAAAATTTTATTTTAGCTACTTTTTTTATTAAATAGTTACAATTAATATAAATATGTTTATACATATGACAGAATCGCAACATTAAGTGGTAATTAATTTTATTATCATTAAAGTATCATTGTCATCCAAAACAATCCCGTTTATATAAAATTTACTTTTCAACTAAATGTAACAACGTGAAAAAAACCTTTTCAAGTTTTTGGTCGCCAAAGTCACTAAGTCATCCAAAAAGGATGCCAACGTGGGTGTATTTGTAATTTTTAAATAATTGGTTTTAATCAATTGTTTTTATTTATTATAATTAAATTATTGTATTATCATCCAAAATGATCATGTACATAAAATTTCAGCTAATTGAGCGCTTTAAAATGTATTTTATTAACGATTAAGAAAGAATTCCACCAGTCATCAAATAAATAAACAAACGAACAAATAAATATACAGAGTGTGAGTTAATAGTAGAAATTGAAAAATGATTTGAAATTTAAATTAAAAAATGTGGAAAAGAAAATTAGAAGAAAAGCTGGCATTAATCGCAAATAAGCGAGGCCGTACACTTAAAGGAAAATAATTCACTCTGGGTGTTAAAAGGAAAAAAAACTACGGAAGGAAAATACCCCAATTTTCAGGGAAATCATAGTAGATCTGTTTTCTTGGCTATGAAATTGTTTCACGACCTTTGAACATGTAAAGGATAGCTCATTTACATTACGGTATGGAGAAAAAATGCAAAACCCATTTTATAAAAGAAAAAATGTGTCAAAATTGGCATAAAAATGAGTAGTATGATAAAATAAGCGATTCTCTACAGTAGTGAAGCCAGAATATAGTATCCGTGTTTGAGTATTTTTATATCTGAATAAATATTCCGAATTTGGGTCCTATTCTTTAACATTAGCCGAAAACAGCCTTAAGCTTTCGACTGCATTCAAAAACATTCCTATAGCCCTCTCCGATTGATTTAAAAAGGATAGAACTTGAATTTCTAAAAAGGAAGAACACTAAACTTTTACATCCTTGTAACTCTCCATTGAGAATCGATTTCCGCAAATCTTGTTCTTAATGGATCTGTACCCTACCAGAGAACTTTGCCTGCCAAATTCAAGTCTGTAGGCTCTAATTTAAAACGGACCCCCCTTTTTTTCTATATTTTTGAGTTGTTTTCCCTGAAACAGTTTTAGTGAATCTGTACTCCACAACAGAAACATGCCTGGCGAATTTCAAGTTAGTTAAAGTAATAGATCCAGATATCTCGAAAAAATTTGGCTGACATGTTTCTTTTGTTGAGTAGAGATTTATTAAGAACCAGTTTTAAGGAAATCGACTTCCAAGAGGGTTGCGGGGACGTAAAAGATAATTCTACTTCAATTTTAGAAATTCAAGTACTGTTCCTTTTAAATCAAAAAGCGAAGACTAAAAATGTTTCTGAAAACAATCAAAAACTTAATGGTTGGACTTTGATACAATAATTTAAAATCAATATATAGTCATACAACATCTTGAAATACCTGGGAAGCACCCGCTGGTTTTTTAATAAAGATTTCTCATATTAATTTTTAGAATTGTTATTGTTGTGGCTTACTTAAATACAGTAAAAGACATTTAAAAATTATAATATTAATTTTTTAAAAAAAGATTTTGGACTAATTTTACGAAATTTGGGTTTTAATTTCAAAAAGAGACATTCAACAAAGGCTCTTGGAAATCTTTTTAGAAGTTTATAAATTACGTTTGATAAATAAACAAACAGATGCTTTGATATTGCAATTTAATTTTCATTTTTTGTATGTTTTGAACTATGTACTAACAATGATACCTGATTTTTTCCTTACGATGAGAATTGAAAAAAAAACTATAAATGATCCCTCCCCCTGTAGACAACTGTACAATCAATACAATTGTAATTTAGAAGATATAAGAAAACGCTGAATTTAATTAGTTGTCCCTGAGAATAAAGATGATCCCCCCAAAAAAAGAGGGAACATGATCTCCAATTTAAAATGAAATCTTTTAAAAAAAAAGTAATCATTTATATCATCGATCCCCACCTCCCCGAAAACTGGTTTATATCATTAGGTAAGAATTTCGATTTTTCTATTTGTTATATCTTTTGGAATAGTTCTTAAAAAAAAAAACGATGGAAAATCATAACGAACTATAAATATCTACCGAATATAAATATATATCTAATAGATACCTTTTTGCTTGTAAAATTATTTTTCAAAATCAGTTCGCAAACGAAATATTATTCGAGCGTTGCAAATATTCAAAATAAGTAACGGAAACGTTAAAAAACGTTAAAAAAAATAGCATTTACGTTATTCGTATTCTTATAATACAAATCGGATAAAACGCGAATATAACGAGGTGTCAAGTTTTAAAAATGGTTTCGTGTTAAGCGCTTATTTGTTAAAAATTTTATATTTTTTGGAATCATTACTGAAAATCTAATGATTTGTTGTCGAAAGGAATTCTTTGAAAAAATCAGTTCAATAAATTGTTATTGGTGATTAATAGCTATATCTTTATTTTTTAAAGGCAAAAATGCCTTGCAATATCTTGTTAAGTTATTTTAACGATGGGAACGAAAGATCGGAATAAAATTTCAATTATTTAGAGTTCAAAATGTGTAAGACAATGTTCGTTCAAATTGGAGAAATTCTCACCGAACAAACATTTTCGAACATTTACTATTTTGGTATTTTACAAGAATGCCGATCTTAATCGTTTGCGATAAAATACAAAATAATACCTCAATAAGTAGGCTAACTTCAGAAGGCATATTCATGAATAGCTTCATTTGTTATCAGGTATAAATTTAGAAGAATTTTTCCGTTCTGTTGTTAACAAGATAGAAGATAAATCCTTTTTATTTTATATTTATTTTTGCAATTTTTTTTTCATCTGCTTTTTCATTTATTCTCACATTAAAAAGATCTAATAAATAATTGAAGAGATTTATAAAAATGATTTTAAGTTTCCTTCTAAATGCTGTTTATTTCCCCTTTCATAAAATTTTAATTACTGAAGCAATGAAAATGTTTTCACTGAGCTTCATCACCTTGTCGTACGTTATCTACTTATTTTGGCAGTATTAAGAAGCACCATCAATTCATTGAACCAATCATCAATGATCATAGGTGTGAATATATCCATATTGTTACGAATTTTATGTAAAGAATACTTAAATTACTGTAAATAATTTATATTTGGATGAATAATACGTTCATATTACTCTATTTTGTGTTTATTTTACGTTAAAATTGTAATATTCGCAAGCAACGCCGTTCCTTACATTATAATGGCGATTCAATGGGAACGGTAATTTTGGCGATAAAGCCAAGTTGTCATCATTTTGGTGACCATTTTTGGCGAATTCACGACCCTATGAATTCTTCTGGAAATTAGTGGAGAAACCTACTAATATCTCGATCTATGATGCAAGCGGATCTTTCTCAATAGATCATTGAGGCGCATAAATAGGGAGTCACTCGCCGAGACTGAGTTAGTCTTGTTTTGACCGTAAAGAGTAGACCAGCGATTAGTTATTGCTGCGGCTGTTGTGTCGGACGAGCGAACGCTTGGGAATTATCTTTTACATACTTGTATTTTAGACATTGATAGTTATGTCTGAGCGTCGTAGGTGTGAAGACTTTCTGAAATTTACTCAGTATCCTGTATTTCAGGGATTGTTTTTCGACAATAAATTTCCACCGCTTCTGAAGAACTGTCTTGCTCTTTGTGACTGATTGCATAAAATCCTCGAATCCCGATCTACGTAACAATACTTTACCTATTATCGATTATATCACAATATTATCGATTCTAAATGTAGAAAAATATTTACTTCTATGAGAACTATTTCAATGAAGTGTTTATTATAGCAAAAGTAAATTTCAGCTGCTCAAAGAAAAGAAGCGAAAATAAAGTTGTCTTGGCGAAAAATGTAGGCTGAAGTCGCCAATGTGGGAACGGGTTGAATTCATGACGCGCGGTTCTACTAAATATGTTCTCCATTTGATTAAAAACAGACATTATATTTGTACTCCTTGTTCTATATGTAAAGATTTGATAAAGTTTTAAATTTGATAATTTGGTAAAGATGTTCAAGTATTAAGATTCTTCAAAAAATTTTAAAAATTAAAAAAAAAATTATAACATAAGTGTACTTTTAAATCAAGTGTATTTTATTTATTTAAATGTGTTAGTATGGTTGAAAAATATATATATTTTTAAGAAGAAAACAGCTCAAAAACCAAAAGTTGGCAACAGCAAAGCGCACGAACTGATTAGGTGGAATCACGCGAGTGCAGTTATCTTGTGATTTTGACGTCCCATGAATTTAACCCATTGTGCTTCGCATTTGGCAGATGAATTTTTTTTTTGGCAGATGAAATATGTTGTTTTATTGAAATTCGATTTTTTAAAAACTGATCACTGTACTAAAATAATCAATTTTTAGTATAAGTGTTTCAGATATTTGAATTATTGCTGTTTATGTAAAATGCAAGTTCTTCTTTCGAATTCTTTTAACTTTAAAATGATGAATATTTTATTCTCATTCAAATTGATCGTATTCTTACTTTGTCTTATATCTTGCAAGACATTTGCTATTATTATTTCAGAAAATGGGTTTACGTAATTTTTGAAGTGATAGCTTCTATTGTGTGGCGCTATTTACTGGAGAGTGAATTTGACTAAACGTCACACTCGGGAATGTAACGCTCATTCTGCATTTTTAGCCTTCAATCGGACATACACACCCCTAAAAAGGAAAGGAGGGACGTTTCCCCCCGCCCACTCGGAAACGGGGTAGTTTGTCCCTCCACCAACACGCCGTAAAAGTAAAGTTCCTAGCTTCGATCTAAGTAAGGCTCCCCCCCCCGTGACCTCTTTCTACTAGAAATGAATGCGGGATACTTTCTAATCCTAATTGAAGCATGAAAATGGAACGTAATATTTTTAAAAAATAGGCTTAGAGAGAAAGAGGAATCCTACACTAAAATTAAACATAAAATGTAGAAAAAGGAAATTTTTATAGAACTAAGTAAATAGTATATCTATTTTTGTAAGCGAATCGGAACAGCAATGAGCAAATAGTTCTATTAATCACATTACTTAAATATACTTTGAATCAAAAAGAAAATTAAAACAATTAAAAATTTAAAATAACAAAATTAAGTATACAGGTACTAAGAGAAAGTTACATTAAATAATTTAAACACAAGAAAACAAAATATAGTTAAGAAGACTTTCCTTGCAGCAGCACCGGATATATTTGTACAAAACTGCCATACAATGACAAAGAGTTAGTATAAGCCAGAAATGCGATATAAATCTTCTGATTAAATCCATTTTAAAGGTTTTGACCTAGATTCCTCTCTTCCCAATCAACTACCTGTCTTACTATCCCTTTGCTTAAATTAATTCATGGATAGAATTGAATACTGTTAAATTACAACCAAAATTCACAAAGCCGGATCGGGTCTTCTGAACAAATTACCTATGATTTTAAGTGGGAATTTTAAAATAGATTTTTCAAAAGACAAATCAAAACCTTTAGTTTGTTTTTAAAATCAAAATTCAATTTAATTATGTCAAATGATCCAAAGGAAGTACGGAACAACGCTTGACGAAGTTTTTTTTATAGATAATAAAATAAAATTTTGAATCTAAAGGATTTATAACCTATTTCAGAGCTACCATAAACATTTTGCTTCCTTCTTAGAATACAATTAATTCCAAAATATATTCCCAATTGATTCCAAATACATTCCCAATTAATTCCCAAAATATTTCGCACAAAAATATTACTTTATGAGTACAGACATATGAATAAATTATTTTATAGGACAATACTAGTATTCCCTTGTTTCTTATTCACCTAATTCCTGAAATAACATTACAAAATTTGAAGTTACCATTTCTATCGTGTGGTCATATATTCTTTCTTTTTTTTTTTTTTCGCTGTCTATTGAAAAAAGAAAAAGTGCGTTGAGATTAGTTTGATGAAATTCAGAAACAAAATTATGTTTATTATTTCATGTCAAAGACTATTGTGTTTATTCGTCTAATATTATTGTAATTCAATTCCTACTGTTAGCTCCTCTCTCTATTTATTTATTTTGTTCAAATTTTCAATCGTTAATATAAAATACTTTCTGTTCATCCAATCAAGTTCAAATAAAGGTAAAATCGTGGTGTGTGTGCTTTGTACTACATTTTTACACTCTAACTGAGCATTTCGGAATAAAACTAGTAAAAATTATAACAATTGATATAGAGCACCTCACGCTTTTTTCCTAATGACATTAATTTTCTCGTTAATGATTTTATTCTTATATTAAGAATTTTTTTTTTAACTTTTAGTTTGATTAAACATAAAAACGTGTTTTTTAGTTTTTTTAAACTATAATTAAATCTTCTCCGAACTGTAATACTCCCGTCTGAACCCTAAATGTTGAATTTGCTGTCATCCCAACCAATTTTCTGTCAATGTGGAATTTTCTGAAACTTAATTCTAGTATATTAATCTTTATTAGTCAAAAATAGTATTGATTTTAGAAAATTGCAAACGCACAGAACACTTTTGAGAGAGCCACTGTATATATTTTTATTTTTAACGAACTTCAAAAATAAGTTTTACTATTTAGATTTAAGTGGGGCTTATAAGGGAAAATGTTGATTTTTTTCTATTTAGTAAAATTTTGGGAATTCAGCTACAGGGAGTTTCTTATAAATTTCTGAAGTATCCTATCATTTCTAGGAACCATCATATGAGTATAATTTCAAGCATTTTGTATATAATTTTTTTTTCTCTTTTAATTTTATCACGCAGTTTTAAACTGACTTTTGTTCTCGATATTGATACTGAGCATGAACAATCTTTGACGTACAAAAATATCCTATATTAAATTTACCTAATTAAAGTTTCAAATTGTAGTTCCATCAGTTCAAAAATTAAACAATAAAAATCTTTCTATGAAATTATTTGAAGAAAGTTACAAATGAAGAAATTTTTATTGGGATTATAACATGTCTGTTTTTAGAAATATTTGAGCAGCTTTTTAAATTGAAGGGGGTTACTTTTAAAATTTTAATCCGGACATCTTTTAAACATAATATTTTGGCGAGATATTTATTGTTAAGTATTAAAGTCAATTTCTACTTAGATCAGCAAAGAAAAATTTTATTTTAGCTACTTTTTATTAAATAGTTACAATTAATATAAATATGTTTATACATATGACAGAATCGCAACATTAAGTGGTAATTAATTTTTATTATCATTAAAGTATCGTATTGTCATCCAAAACAATCGTTTATATAAAATTTCTTTTCAACTAAATGCTTCAAAACGTGAAAAAAACCTTTTCAAGTTTTGGTCGCCAAAAGGTCGCTAAGTCGTCAAAAAGGATGCCAACGTGGGTGTATTTGTAATTTTTTAAATAATTGGTTTTAATCAATTAATTTTTATTTATTATAATTAAATTATTGTATTATCATCCAAAATGATCATGTACATAAAATTTCAGCTAATTGAGCGCTTTAAAATGTATTTTATTAACGATTGAAAATTCCACCAAGATAAATAAATAAATAAACAAACGAACAAATAAATATACAGAGTGTGAGTTAATAGTAGAAATTGAAAAATGATTTGAAATTTAAAATTAAAAAAAAATGTGGAAAATTAGAAGAAAAGCTGGCATTAATCTAATCATGACCATGCCAAGGAAATATTCCTCTGGGTGTTAAAAGGAAAAAAAACTACGGAAAATACTAAATTTCAGGAAATCATAGTAGATCTGTTTTCTTGGCTATGAAATTGTTTCGACCTTTGAAGTCATAAATCAAGTTTTAACTGGAAGAGACAATTCCACATAAACTACACAGTCTAGCAAAGAAAATGTAGGAACTGTGAAATTTATTGAAGAACCGTATGGTACATTGGGTGATCGGTTAACGAACAAATCGGTTAACGAACACTTTCACGAAAGATTTTTGTGATCGGATAGCGAACACATATTCGGATAACGAACACTTTCAAGAAAGATTTTTTGTGTTTGGACAACGAACACATATTCGGAGGTGATCAGAGAGACACCTCTGAAATTATGGATGGAATTTTTTGACAACTGCTAGAGATCTGGAATTGGAGGTGAACGAGGATGACATAGAACTCATAATGGGACATGAAGATGAACTGACGACAGAAGAACTCGAAGAAATTTTGAATGAAGAACACCAAGAAACACAGCGAAATGTGTCTCCTTCTGAACAAGAGGAAGACAAAAGGGGACCAGTGCCTACATTTGCCATTAAAGATCTTTTGAAAAAGTGGGAGGATGTCAGAGCAATGGTCTTACACTGGCACCCAAACCAAGCTGATGTCAGTAGGGTTGAGGATCTTTACAACGACAATGCTATTAATTACTTCAGGAAAATCCTGAAAAAGAGAGAAAAGCAATCGACATTGGACATGTTCTTCAAAGCCCCATAAGCAAAAAATGAAAAGGACTGATTAATATGCAAGACTATATGTATGTATTATTTTTTAAAAAACTTACTAAGAAATTATACATTTTTTAAAATTTAATTTTTAGGGTCTCCAGAACGAATTAATCGATTTCACATAGAAGTCTATGGCAGCGTTTCTCAAACTGTGGGGTGCGCCCCCCTAAGGGGGCGTGATACCCCCCCCGGGGGGCGCGCCCGAACGTATTGAAAAAATAAAAAATAAAAGATTTAAAATAAGTATTAGTTTAATGTGAAAGGAAACAAAACAAAATACATTCTGACATAATAAAGAATAAAACACACATGTACACCGATATAATATACTTATAAATGTATCAGTACTATGCACTATGTATTTCACAATTAATTTATCTATACTAAGTTAAGAACAAGTTTAATAATTACCAGTGACTCTGGACATGTCACAAAATCATATACAGAATTTAATACTTATCTTGATAATCTGTATGGTTTAAAATTAAAGTCGTACTCTAGCTTTAGCATCAAAGTATATTATTACTGAATTCAATACATTGTTACTGTATGGTAGGGGGGGGGGCCGCGATGAAAATTATGATGGAAAATTGGGTCGAAAGTATCGAAAGTTTGAGAAGCACTGGTCTATGGTGATTCGATGATCGGTTAACGAACAATTCGGATAGCAAACATAGTCTTAGAACGGATTATGTTCGTTAACCGATCACCCACTGTATATAAATATGATCGAATGAGGAAACGATGAAAAAGTAACAAGCAGGGGAATAACTACGGCCATATCAGCCGTATCAATGACACGGGGCCCCAAAATGTATAAGCAAAAATGTCGCAAAATGTTAAGGGGCTCCTTGAAAGGGCTTCCAAGGAATATGGATACAGGGCCCATTCAAAAATAGCTACGCCATTGGTAACAAGCATGATCAAGTGAATGTAAGTTGGTTGGTGTCTTGTCATGGACAATAATTAAGTAGGACTGGAGGTCTTATAGATAGCATCAGCAATCTGGATGTAGTCGTAGAAGGCCTCACGGGGATTGTTGCTAAAGTGTTGCAATTTTGCCAGAATGGCAGGACAAGAGAAAAGATGTTCTGTGTTAAGCTCCGCGTCGGGACAGTGTTTGCAGAAAGTGTACTTTCTTGTCCCGTTCTTCTGAATTTTCATGTCCCTAAAGTGTCCTGTTTTAAGCCTTGTTAATGTGCTTACCAGGCTTCTACTCGTATTAATTTCAAAAATTTGGTGTTTCAGCTTGAATTTTCAACCGAAAAATCTTGAATTCGACTTACTCGTCGATGTTGGATTTTCCATCTTAAAGTGAATATAAGTGATACAGGCCAAATATTATATATAATAAGTTTAGAGTGTTTTGAGTCAAAATCGGACCTGTACAACACATTTTCCACAATGTACTACTTTAAAAAAGTGCCAAATGGCGATATCCAGCTTCGCAGCTGGTTAATTTACTCAAAAATGCAAAGTATTTTCTTTTCTTTTCTTTCTTTTTTTTTTTTTGTATTTTTGTATTTTGTTATGTATACAATTTCCTAAATGTGAAGAGATAATGAATAATTTACACAATTTATAGGTGACTATAATAATTGGAGAAAGCTTTCAAATACAATTCGAGATCATCAACGTTCTATTGAACGTTCTTCATTTTGATCCGTTTATTGCTTCGCGGAAGAATTACTAAAATGATTAAATTTACATCCGTTTATTGATATATGTGATTGTCATACATTTTTAAACAAAGAAGTAAAATAATAATTTGCCTGAATATAAACATTTGTTAATTTTTGTAATTTTTTAAGGGTATCATTTTTTGTTATTTTTTTTTATTTTTATAATTTTGTGTAAGTGCACTTATGTTTTAAGCCCATGATTATTAGAAATAAAGAACTTAAGAGTTTTTATCTCACAAGCTGTATATATCTTATTTTTTATCTATAAATGTTTAAAACTGGTTTAAATCGATTTCCTGAAAAAAAAATTTCGAAAATCGGTTTTTAAAAAGTCGGTTTTTGCATAAACTCCATAAATCATCACGAAATGTTTTTTATAGTACTTATACTTTATCCTTAAAATGAATTAAACTTTGCATATGAGAAGAAAAATTTCTATTTCCAGTATTCGTTATTCTGTTAGTTGACTGAAAAAAAAAATGCTGTAATCTAACAATAAATTTGTTTTTCAATGACGAAATTGTTGAAATTTCATCTCGCATTAAAGACAAATTTCCCTTCAAACTGGTTTTCCAATTATTGGTATTATAATATCTAACGAAAGAATTGCATACTGCTACCTATGACATATTTTGAATCGTTTGAAACTTTTTCAAAAACTATTTTAAAATAATTTTTTTTACGATTCGATTTCGGTTATTTAAGTAATAGAATTAAACTGATAAATATTTATGAAATGATATTTTTCTGTATAAGAGAGATATTTTTTTGTATATTTTGATTCAATCTTTAAGATAGATTTTGTAATTATTTACATATAAAAATGTTGCAATATAAAGTTTAGGAATCTTTATACGAAATGAAACGGAGATTATAACCCGTTTACTTTGCTCTTGAATATTCATGTTCTTTGCAAGACCCTAAATGTATTCAAGCGAAGACTTTTGTTATGGACAAGAAAACTGGAGGTATTCACCATCGAAATGTATCACATTACAGTTTAAGTAAATCAAAGCAGTTCTCACAATTCTTGATACGTATTACATTCGTCTTGTTTTATTTATACGAATCAAAAAAATTTTCAATAGTATTTCAATAGTGAAAGTATTTCTCATACACCGGATTATACACCATATAACAGATTATATCCGAATAGCATAGTGAATTTTATGCCATTCAGTTACATATTATTATATGGTTCTAACAGAAAGTTGAAGAGATTTCAAATTTTATGTGCAATGTAAAATATGAAGTAATCATTCAAATTTTATAAAGCTATTATATTCATCTATCAAACGATCACA
>BMAV01024262.1:381820-394186 GCA_019973955.1 Trichonephila inaurata madagascariensis | reverse complement strand
ACAGCTGCAAACTATTCATAAACACATAAAATTATTTTATTTTCCTAACATTTCAGTATTTAATAAATTTGTTGTTACACTCTGAATAAGTTTCAGCGAAAAATGCTACTTTATTTATTAAATAATCACAGTATTAAAAGATTTTTCCCTTAGGACATAATTTAAATGGTTCCTTTTGGTTAAATTTAGCTTCACTAGGAATGAATTTGTAATTTATTATTTTATATCTAATATTTAAAAAAATATTCACATTCAAATCACATGAGATTATTTATACCCAGTTGTATGGGACTCGTTTTATATTGGAGAGAAACAGAATATAAAATATTATTTCATGAATAAATATAACATATTTATTTTAATAATATTTTGAGATTACTACTTTAAAAAGATAGATAAACATAAATTTTAGGGGGAAAAAAAACCAAAGAAGAAAACTTAAAAATTAGTTTCGCTTTCTATTTTGCGATTTCTAGATGGCAACACTAGTTGCAAAACAGACAGCACTACAAAACTTCGTTTTCAAGCGGGGGAGGAATTAATTTCGAGAACAGCTGATCTGTGTGTGTGGATTCAAAATTATCTACCTAATTGATCAGGGATTGTCACTTCACACAATAATGCAGCACGATTGTATCAGGACTAGTTATACTAATGTATGCAGATTGGTTGTGTAATAAATTTATAAAAAAAAGGAGTAATATTTCACGTGACCAATGGGTTCCAGAATAAGGTAAATATTTTTCCTTGTTATTGTTTTTCTGTGTTAAGTACTTGATGCCGATTACGGCCTCACTTAAGAGGTCAAGTTACGGCGCCGTAAATGAGAGGCTAATTTTCCTTAAGCGTGTCATTATCATGAAAATTATTTAAATA
The DNA here is from genome assembly GCA_019973955.1 of Trichonephila inaurata madagascariensis. NCBI lineage: Eukaryota > Metazoa > Arthropoda > Arachnida > Araneae > Nephilidae > Trichonephila > Trichonephila inaurata. Next base: position 393,310 of record BMAV01024262.1, on the reverse strand, counting down.
AATATTAAACATGTTTATGTAAACAATATTGTCATATGTTTATATTTTAAATATCTTTCTTGAATTGAAATAAAAATGTCTTGCATTTTTGTATGTGGAATATTTTGCGAAGTAAATGCTTATTTCGAATCAAAAGGAAAATGTTTTATTTTTTTTAGAATCGAGTATTCTTTGCAAATTCTACTCTTGTTCAATTTGTTGTAAAATATGAAAGATCAATTAGTTTCTGTAAATATTATATTTTAATCTCTAAACTATTATTTAAAATTTTATATTCTATTTGATCATTTATTTAACTCAAAATATAAATCATTAGTTGTAATAATTAAGATTGTGTATAAAGTTGTTTGTTATTGTGTACTATAAGTAACTGAAATTTTTTTAATTAAGCAGCATATATATAATGTGTAGGTTAAAATAAGATGTTAGTTAAATATAATTAAATGCAACCCAATTTTCCCCTCCTGCCAATTGAGTGTTTTTATTATTCAAAGTACTTTACTAAAATAACCAAAATAACTTTACTAATACTTTACTAATAACTTTAAAATTTTTAACACAGGCTTCTTCTATTTCATAGCCCTTTTGATGCTTCAGAGTGTGATATCAATAAATACTTAATCTATTTTCTTTTTGCTGTATTATGTATGTGTTAATTTCATGTAGTTTTATAAATTTAAAGTATCATATGTTGTAAAACCTTTATTGATTTTAAAAACAGAAAAAAATATTTATTAAAAACAGGAATAAACAATATTTTTCTTAAAGTATTAAAATATAACATTAACAACATTATTCTTCAGCCTATTAACATGAATTTTAATGATTGATGTTATAAATTTGTTTTGGATAAAGCAATCACTTTGATTAAAACTCCTTAATAACCCATTATAGAAATACATAAAAGAGTTTTGAATACTAATTTGGATACATAGTCATAAATTGTCTTTGAAAAAAATAGAGATGTTTAACTTTATTACTGCATGTTCTACCCAAAAGTAAGAAATTTTACTGAATGCTTTAAAATGTTCATTGGAGCAAATGTGTATGAATTACATTGCCATGAAAAGAATCTGCAAATTTTTTGGAGTATAAAAGGTTTTGTAACACTATAACATTTCTTTTTGTAGAGAGAATCCTACTCATGTTTTTGAATGTTTTTTTGAAGTGGTCATTCCCAGTGAAAATGAGAAAAGTAAGATAGATATTTTTTTTTTCCATTTTTATCCCCACATATCTTCACTTATTTCATAATATATGTTGTACTTTTATATTTAGATGCTTGGATACTCCAAAAATATCCTGAGGATTTTGATGATAAGGTATAAAATCTATTTTTAACATTGGACAAAGTCTATTTTTAACTTTTTATAGAACATAAAATTCTGGATAATTTCAATTTTTGTTTCTTTATATTTTATTTTTCAAAATTGCTTTGTTTTACAGGAGGTCTTGAAATCTGTTCCTGAGTTCTCATGTCCATGTGAATTCAACAAGTAAGCAAATATATCTTGTGTTTACTAACTTATGTGTCATTTTGTTTTTATTTCTGTTTTTAAATTGTTACATTATTTAAACTATTCCTATGCTGCTAATCAAAGTTCTATATTTAATTTTAATTAATGTTTTTCTCTTTGAAGAAACATTGAATTTTTTTTCCCTTATGTATTTTTCTTGCCTTTACGATATTGCAAAATAATTGTAATGTTATTACATGAACTTAACTAATCATTTTCATATTTTAATTTGTTGAAATTTTTTTCCGTTAAATTTTTATTATTATTTTGGTTTCTTTTCCATAAAAATGCATTATGTAAAATACACTTATTCCAAGACTTGCAACTTTTTACCACAAAAATAAAAAGTAGTAAACAGAAAAAGATAACATTTTTAGGCCAGTAAAGCACATATTACGCACATTATGGGAAATAATTATGTGTACATAAATTTAATTTTTATGGTACAATTTCTATAACCATTTTGAATGAAATTAGGGTTGAAAATTATAAATTGAACTTGTATAATCTGTTAACTTTTAAATACATGAGTTTTTATTTTTAATAAATAAAATTTGAAATCAACTTTGAAGTGGGTGTAGTTAATGAGAAACAAAAAAACCCATGTAAGAATTTTTTGCATATTAATGTATTTTTTAATCATAAAAAATACATTTTTTTGCATAAGTTTATCAGTATATACAAAAATATAAGAATTATTCATTACTTTTACTTTATTTCTATCTGAAAACAATTTTTCCTGTATGTTTTTATTACTTTTTATATAAATAATCATAATTCTTAACACTCACAGAAATAATCAGTGCACTAAATGAAAATTGTTATAGATAAAGAAATAAACTGTTGAAGATTCTGGTTATATATTCAGAGACAATGAAGTAGTTTTGGTAAAATTAAAATTAACAAAAAACACTGTGATGCAAAGGTTGCTACATAAGGAGAGGAGATTTCAAGCATATGATACATGTCTATATCACTAGGCATTTAAGGGTTAATTGGTACAAAACTAAAAACTAATAAATCTAACATTCAAAGTTCTACGCAGAATTGAATTATCTTATTACACATGTTTCCAACATTAATAGAAAAATATATGAAATTAGTTCCAATTTTAAACTAACATTGATACTTTTCACAATTAGATTAATACATCAACATTCTTGCTTTTATTATTTTGGAAAAAGGGAATATTTATATTTCACTGTTTGTTACAGCACTGCCATACAGCATTTTTCTTTTGTTCTGACCAATCTGGACAGTAAATGGTCTTTTGGTTATTGTAGACATGCACCTAATACTCCTACACTAATTGTATTGCTCAGGTATGATTTCACCTTAATTTTTTTTCCTTTATGTTTGTGTAATTTATTGGTAATGTTTTCAATTGATGAAGATAAAAAAACTTTTACTTCATTTTTTTCTAAATTTCACCATAGTTTTATTAGAAATATATGCTGTTGTGTTATTGTTTCTAATGCCACCTGTCTGACTAAATATATGCTAATATTGCCAAGTTAAAAAAAGTAACGAAGATTTAAATAAAATGGTTCTCTTGATTTTATTTGAAGGGTCTTAAATTGGAAAATTAAAATATTTTAACCATTCATTGATGATTAATTTAAACATAAATAAAGTAGAATATTTATTTTGGAAGCAAAAAAAGAACATTACAAGTTAGAACAAATTGCTATTAATCCCAAAAATTAAGAATCTTTTGACAATGAATGGCTTTTTTCATAACATATGGCAGATTTTTCATTGCATAATATTGTAATCATTTTCTAAGTAATATATTCATAATATATAGTGAATAATTAGCACAAAAGATTTGCAGAATTTATCTAAAATTAAAAGTTTATTAATGCATTAGCTGACTAAATAAATCTAATGTAAAAGAGTTGGATTGCCTTATAAAAAATAAATCTTTTATCAAATTTAATACATTTATTAAAAAAAATGTTTTGAAATGAATTTCACATTTATAAATTGTGTATTAAGTGCATTGTAACATAGTATTAATGTAATCCTGCATTTTTATTTATTTATTTTTGTTATATTTCATGCTACATTTTTTTCTAGTCACTTGCCATGGCACGAAACATTTTACAAAATATTGAATCAAATAGCAGATCTTACAAATGCAAAAGAAGTGAGACCAATTTTTGTTTTGAATTCTATGTATTATTGAAACATTTTTAAACAACCTTACTAAAAATATGAAAAATTTTCTTTTTTTCTTAGACAAGTGTGTTAACAATGTTCCTGGAATCTCTTTACAATTCTTCTGTTCCTGATCCGGGTTTAAACTTACATGTTCAATACAATGAAAAAGTAGGACTTGGATTTTAAACTTAGATTCTAAACTTAGATTTTGTACTCAAATTACTATTTTTTATTGAATAGCTAAAGTTTTCTTTCTTCCCTTTAGGAGTTTATTGTATATTGCCCTAATCACTTAAAACTTCCAAGTATACCAGAAAATGTAAGTCTCTAAATTAATCTGTGTATTTTATTATTTTTGCCAATTTTATTCTTTTAATTTTGATCTTTTATAAAGAAAATATTTGAATAAAATGTATAAATTAGTGAAATGATTTGCTTTAAAATGCTTTATAAATTATCAATTAAATTTTCAATTGTAATATTTCAAGCTTTTATTAAACAAACTTCAAAAATAGACTTGTCCTTAAAAATTATTTTCATAGACTGCAAGTGTATTTAAGTACATTAATAATAGCTTAGAATTCATGTTTTAAAAAATTAATTGCTCATTAAAAATAAGAGATTTAGGGCTTTTGATATAATATTGTCATTTCATTTCCTTTTTTTATGTATTCTAATAATATAAGTATGATATCCAACCATCCCTCCTTGGGATGATTGTATAAAGGATTTGAATTTACTCGGTGAATAAAATCATTTCAAATCCATAAAAGATAGCATTCCTATAATTTTAAAAATATTTTAAAATTAAGATTGTGATAGAATATGCAATTTTTGTCCTTCTAAAAATGTAAAATCTTTGTATTCCATATGTTTCATGTAAAAAAAATTGTATATGTAAAAATAATTTTATATTCTGATATTCTGGAAGTAACATCAATAAATATGCTCGCTGTAGGGAAGGAGGGAAAGTTGGTCTAGTTGATATGTTACTTAAAGTAAATTTTAAAAATACTTTAAGATGTTATCCCAGAAGAGTTCTGTTATAAGTTAAATCAAAGCAATATAAATGCATATATGATTTAAGGGATTTGGAAAAAATTTATTAAAAAAAAGGAGATTAAAGAAAGTTCTAGTCAATGGTCTCCCTTAAAATAATAAATAAAAGAGATAATCTCTTTTATCACTAGCTGAAATATATACTTTTTTTATTGAACTATTGCAATTAAAGAAGTCTTTCATTTTGGAGAGCTCAGTTATTCTGAAGAGGGAAAGAGAACAAAAGAGTTTTCTTTTGCCACACCCAAATTCATTACAGATGCACTTGTTCAGCATTGATAGGAAGCTGCATTCTTTGACTTCCATTTGCTAGTTTTTGAGGACTTTCCTCTTCTCTCTACATTCATTCAAATGTTTTGCAAATGTCTTCCCTTAAAATATTTTCTCTCAATAAATAATTAATACATTTTTTTTAGAATACTTTTATTCAACTAATAATAATTGAGAAGACAAACTAAAAAAAAAATTGTATAAGTTTTTTAAGAAAAGGAATGCATATTTGTATTGCATAAAAATGTTATGAAATTTTTTAAAAAAATTGAAAATTGGGAAAGAAATATTAGTTTTTTAAAATATATATTTATAAAAAATTTAACATAACATAAATTTAACATATATTTACATAATTATATTAAGTATATGTTAACATATAAAGATATTCTGAAAAATACTTCAGTAATTATCAGATAAATTTTTATATTCTAAAAGGAATAGGATATTTTGGAGGAAATGATCTATGAGTGACATTTTGCATATTTGCATAATATTAAAGTATATTAATTTGAAAAATCTAGTTTATGCTTTCATATTTCTACTCTATCTTCTTTAAAAAGTTATTTTATAATTATTATATACTGTAAAAAGATTGATTTTTTCATCTTTCATTATTTCCTTTGTTTTTTTGTTTCTTATCCATCTTGTTTTTAATCGTGAATTATTCTGAAACTTTGCAATTAATTTTCTTGGATATTTCATTTTTGTAATAACTGAGAAAGAACAAAGGGAGATGATTAAATAATTATGTAGTAAGTCAACATGTATACACACACACATATATATAGTAAAAATCCAGTCAATTAGTTTTTAAATGTTGTTAAAGTGTAGAGAATTACTGCCTTTTGATCTTTTGCTTTTAAATTGATTCAAAATTGGATTGACTGTAATTATGCTCTGTTATCAACATGATTATTTAATTCTGGTTACAAAATTCATCAGTCATTTTTTTCAGCAGCAGTCATTTTTGATTGGTATCTTAATTTATTAAACCATTCATCGAAACCTCTTTTTTATTTATTAGCAATGAAGACAATTTGTTGAAAGATGTAATATAACTGCATAAATGTTTGATATTTAAGAGCATTTATTAAATATGAGTTCCTGGATTCTTAACATATTATTTTTACTTGACAAATGAAATCATTTGGGACAGGAAAGATTTTGTACTACTTTTATTGATTTTTTTAAAAATCAATGCTCAAAAATTTTTTCTTTGAAAATTGTAGTTGAAAACTTGTAAAAACAAATTAGTTTTTAAAAAAATTAATTTATTTCAAAATCAAAAGTTATTTTTTTTGTTATACTTTTGATTTAAAAATCATTTTCGTTCATATTGTTTAAAATTTTCTCTTGGATTACTTATAAATATGATGGTGGCTGTAGTAGCTGAGCATTGATGGTCATGAACTTGTGGCTGACAGGTCTTGAGTTCAAGTCCTGAAGCTATTGAAAACCTGCCATGTAGATGGATTGTGATGTACATTAAATCTATTGTGGCTCAATATCCTCATGTTGGTGAGGTGGAAATGAGGGGAGTTTGGAGAGTGGGATGCCGGCTCAGGTATTGTCCTTATCACTTGATCAAGTTTCAAAGCTATGCAGTCTGTTGCCAATAGCCCTCATGCGGCTTTAGAGTGTGACGTTAATGAAAATTTAAATCAAGTAAAGTAAAGTATTACGTTGATATAATCTGCTTTTTTTAAATTTTTTTTATATGAAAATGTTAAATGTGTACTTATGATTGTAACTAAAGGTAAAAAACAATTAAAATGTTCTTTGTTCATTGCATGGTTTTAAAAGTTCAATTAAATGCTGTGTTTTTACAGTGGTGCACACAAGGGGGGGTCCCCAGGTCCAGACACCTCTCTGATCACCCTTAATTTTTTTGATTGATTATAATCTTATATATGTATATTACATAAAATTTAATTAAGTTTTTGTTATTAATAATTAATTTGATTAATTAATGTTAATTTTTTATTCCCGACAATTGACAAAATCAAAAGAATATATTTGGTGGCATATTTGGGGTATGATACAAGAATGAGATAAACTTTCAAGCCTGGATCCACTTGGAAAAATTCCTGTGTGCCACTGTGTGTTTATATAATATGTGCATATATATTAACAATATGTATGTGCTCTTTTATTGAAAATATGATATATTTATAGAATTAAGGCTTAAAAGTGTTTTTAATTTTTTTTAAAATTTCTAGTAAATTTGAAATGCTAGTGAACTTATTTCAAATATTTTTTCCCCTAGAGAAATTTAACTGAATACTTCAATGCTATTGATGCTCAAAATATGATGATTATTTTTTCCAGGTAATTCTTATCTTTTTCAGATTTTGATAAAATTCTTCCTTGTATTAAAGGAATAATTTGAAGCATAGTTAGTTCATTGAAATTTATTTAATTACCTTTGTATGAAAAGAACATAAGACTGATTATATTTATAACAGTTCATGAAAAAATACATATAGCGCTTTTACGTACATTAAGATAGATGCTACTATTATTTATTTAATGTTATTGGTTCCAGCTATACTTGCAAATATTGACAGAATCCTTTATTTTCATTTTTATCACTTTTTTGATTGAGTGATATATATTTTTATTCTTATTTAAAAATTATTTTGCAAAGTTTCTTGATTTTCTTTGGATAAACTCAAAGATTATTTTATATACATAACATGTTTTCTTATAATTAGTATATGCATGTAGCTCAAATTTTTTGGGTGTTATTTGTTATTTAATTAAAAAGAAGTAAGAATGTACTCTGGGTGAGAATTTGAGGAGCATACTCATTAAAAGCTTACCAGGTATGACCAAAAAGAAAATTTACAAATTTTGGAGTATTTTTGTAGAATAAATTTAATTATAACTGTTTTGATTGATAAAACAAGAACTTTGATACTGATCATTCTAATTTAGGATTGTTTATCAAAGGCTGATTAACTGTAAATAAAAATAGCAGTACAATGAACTTTGATTTTATCTAATCTATTATTTATTTTACTTTAGTTTTCAAGGGTATATTGCAAGATACAGATTTTTTTTTTAATTCTTAAGCATTTCATTCTTTTATAATTTAAATACTTATATCAAAATAAAAGTGCCAATTTTATTGTTAAAATTATAAAACAAAATTATTACTTTAATAGTAGAATTTAAAATTCTGACTCACTTTGATAAGAAAAATTCAAGTTAAATTTACTTGACATTGTATTGTATGTAAAAATAGTAATAGCATAAATGAATGAAGTAATAGCATAGTAATACAAATAATCAATAGCATAAATGATTTTTATAAATATTTATAATTTAAATTTACTTTTATTGGATTATGGGCTGTTTCTTGCAGTTTTATTTCTTTTCCTTATTACAAACTACTTTTGTTATAAAACTTCATTCTCTCTAAATGACTTTCTAAACATGATGAACATTAATAAGTATAACTTTTCAGAAACTATTTATCAAAATATATAGTTTATTCACACATTATGGGGGATGATTCATGTGAAGAGCAGTTGGTTATTTTTCATTAATGGTTTGACAAAACATTTCAGAAATTAAGAACTGCATTTTATTACATAATCATTTCTAGGTTATATGTATGTATACATGTATCAATGTTGCACTAAGAATTTCTCTTTTGGAGAGAGATCTAGTGTATACTTTTTGATGTTCAAAGTATCGTCACTATGTAAATGCACACCAGATGTAATTTATATTGGTGTGGCACCTGAATACTTGTATCTGTATTACTGTGTCAAAACAGAATTATCTGTAAATAGAAAGACAAATACTTTATAGAAATAAATTGCAATCTTAGCATTAGCATTAGAATCTCTTTTTATGCATTTCTTCATTAAATCTAATGAGAAGTTCAATTTTTAAAATGACATATATTTTTCACTTAGTGAGAATGACACCAATGAACTGTACAGATGTCATCTGAATCAGTCTTCCCTATTAGCTTTGAGTGTACCCTCGAATGAAGAATAGCAAAAATTTAAATTAACTACATTAACTTAATTTCAATTTTACATTTATTCTCGACTTCTTTTTTATTTTAAATGTTTCTGAATATTTATGTTAAGTAATTTTAGTTTTTAAAAGTATTTATTATTTCTAATACTATTACAAAGTATTTGAATTGTGATAGGAAAAAACTAGTAAAACTCCACATTGTATAACTTGAAAGAGGCAAAATAGTAATATCTTTGGTTACAGTATCATTTCAGCATCCTATTCTATTGAATATTTCCAAATATTCACTTTAAAACAGTATTTTTTTAATTAATTTTTTAAAAAAAGTTATTTATGGAGTTTAAATCCCATATACCTTATGAATCCTTGTTTACCCCTTGTGTCTTTGAGATACATGTAAACAATAAGTCAAATATATTACCTTCAACCATTTTTCATAGTAACAATTATAAATATATTTATTAAATATTCATTTAAAATTGTGAAAGTTTTAATTTTCCGATTTACAGTATGCTGCATGAACGACGGATACTTGTTACTTCCAAAAAATTAAGTCGGTTAAGTGCATGTGTTCAAGCAGCAAATTCTCTTATATACCCTATGCATTGGTAAGTAATATTCAAGTAATTACCAGTATTCATCATCTAGTTTTAATGATCTTTCTTGAATGGTTATACGAAATTTACATAAAAGCTACATTGTATGTAACAATTATTTGCAAATCATTTCACAAATAACATTTAACCCCTTCAGAATTGGCAGAAGGAGAAAGAAGTGTTTCCCCAAGCCCACACATTCTGAGAGTGTATGCACACACAGGACAAAGCGAATTCCCTAGCTAAGCCTAATTTCATTTAAGAGTTCACATAAGCCTAATTTCATTTAAAAGTTCAATTTAGTATTTACTATCATTGATAATATCTGAGTATACAGTTAAAAATTTTTTGCTATATTTAGAAAAACAATTGTAAATTTTAAAGAAAATGTTTTTATTTTAATAAAAAAAAAGTACTTTCTTTTCGCTCTTTTTGCCATGTTGATTAAAATAAAATAGACGCAAAACTTATAAAATACTATGTGGCAAATCCCAAATGATAAATTTACTCTCACTGAAACTTGTTGTGGCTTGAACTGTTTAAAATCTTTTAAATAACAGCTAACATCATTTTTATTTTTAATTAATTGTTATATGGCTTATAACTTTCTAGTATCCCACTAGTATTGTTTTCTGTTCTTTTGGTTATGACAAATCTGGTCCTAATAGCAACAAAAAAGAATCATTTGTTCTTACTGAATTAAAAATGAGTTGCTAAGAACAAACTATTCTTTGTTTTTAAAAGTGAGTCTTCGTGTTTATTCTATGAAGATCTGCTTTTTTTAAATGTCTTTGAGTATTCAAATTATTGTTGTGAATACGAACCACAAATAAAATAAATACTGATTCTATTATGAATGTGTGATGCCCAATAAACTAATAAGCTTTCCATCTTTTTCCAATTTAGTCAGAATATAAACAGAAATACAGAGCGCAAAAAAATCACTAACCTTTAAATGCCCGATTTCCTTGAAAAATCTAAACATATGCTATTGTTTACATTTAGAAATATCCCTGATCTAACTAAAAAAAACTTTGAGCCAAAAGCACATATTGAAGTTCAAAGTTTTGTGAAACATTATGGAAAAAAAAAAAGACTGGAACTGCCATCTAGTGTCTTCTAAAAATTAACATAAAAACATTCCTAACTCAGATCACACCAGTGTGATCATGGACCTCTAAGCACGGAAAGCACAATCGTATATATGATACCTTGGGCCCTGGAGGGAGAACATATGTGGGATCATGGTCCTGAATGGGTTAACACAGTATAAAAATTAAAGTATTTATACGTATTAACTCTATGACCTTTGTCAAATTTCAACCAACTTTAGTAATTGCCTTTATGATGGTATAAAATAGGATGACATAACTCAAATTCTTTAGTGATTTATCTCTGAAGTGTCTTTAATCTTTGACAATGAATTGCTGGCCTAAAGTTAATATATAAGTACTGAAATATATTCATTGAATTTTTTCATACTAAGATTTTTGTAAATTTATTCTTATTTGGTATTTAGTTAGAACTGATGCAAATTATCTTAAATCAATGATATATGTTTGGAGCAGAGATTTGGGTTGTAAATTTTAATTCTCTTTTTCTTTTTGTTTAGGCAGCATATTTTCATTCCTGTTCTTCCAAAACATTTGATTGATTATTTGAGGTAATATTTTGCTTTTTTTTTTAAAAAAAAATTACTGGAGCAATTCTGTCTTTTATTATAAAGCAACTAGCTTCATGGCCCGGCGTTTGCATAGGCTTTTTCTACTTTTATAAATTTTCCCTTTCCTTCACAAAATCAGCACTTCTAATACTCTTATTTCAAAATGACTTCCAACCCCTCCCCCTCCTCCGCTTAGCCCGGCGTTGCTCGGACTTTTACCGAG
>BMAV01024262.1:342929-380022 GCA_019973955.1 Trichonephila inaurata madagascariensis | reverse complement strand
CAGACATTTGTAAAATTTTATTATACTTGTTTTCAATTAAATGCTTGACTCTGTAATATGTAAAATATTTCATGATGAAAATAATAATGCAAAATGTTTGATAATAGTGACTAATCTATATGTAAATTTCTATAAACATGATTAATTTATAAAAATTAGAAATAATTTTTTTTATTATTATAGCCTTTTGTGGGTATAAAGGAAGGATTTTTTAAATAATGCTTGCAATTTTGCATTAGTAATTTTTTTCACTTTGAACTTTTTTTTTACTGATTAACAAGTAATGAAAAGGTAAAAACAATGCCTAATGCCTGTAAGTAATGATTTCTATGTGTATCAAATTTTGAATATCTTTTTGCTCTTTTGTAATTTTAATATATGATGTTTAAAACGTTAATCATTGAATATAATTTTTTTTAGTGCACCAATGCCTTTCTTAATAGGAGTTCCAGCAGTGACTATGGAGGTAAATTTAATTTATGTTTCAGTTTATAAATATTATAAATAAATATATAATATTGTGCAATTTTTTTTTTTTTTTTTTAGTTTAGCATAACAAACAATTTTCTAAATTATTTAGAAATGTAAATCTTGTTCTGATTTTGTACTCAGAAAGATGGGAATGAATTTTTCTTCAGAGAAAATAACTACATGTTTTTAATTTTGGAAGAATATACACATTTCTGTTTGATTAGGTGGTTGCAGATGATAAAATTGCTAAGTATTGCTACTGCTTGACAAAACATCAAGTCAAATATTATCAACTGCAATCATTTACCATTGTTCTTCATACAGCTCTCAACAATCACTAAATTAAAATTAGTAATAATTAATTGTAGTAAATTTTATCTGTACATATTTTGTATTTTGTCACAAAAAGTGTCCTCTTGATAAAGACTGTGCCAAGTTTACCAAACAGTATGAATACATTATTGTTTGATTATATGATTGTATGAGTAAATAAAAATTATATTGGTGTATGATTTGTATAATTACATATTTTCACTCATAATTTTCAATAAAAATATATTTGTATAATTAACATATTTTATTTCCTGTTGATTAACTTTTTAAAACTTATTTCAATTTTGATCTAGAATTTCTTTTGTTTGAAACTTTATCTTATTTAAACAATGAGTGAAAGACTTATATAATATGAGAAAATAATGAGTAAAGTTGCAGGATATTTTTGTTTGATATCTTATGTGCATGATTTACATTTTACGTTGTAACTGCTCATGCAGTGAAAATATATTTTTATAGAACTTCAGTAATTTGAAATTTTGAATAATTTAAATATTTTAGCCATTCCAATAATTCTACATTACAATAAAGAGAAAAAATTGTGGATATTTCAAACTTTATATACATTTCCTTTTTTTGATTTCATTAGGATAAAAGTAGTAGAAATCTCTCAAATTGTTAAAGTATGTAAAAGAAAGTGATTTGATTCAAAAATATAAAAGTATTTTGATATACATTTATTTTGTGAAATACAGTATGTGTGTTAAATCTTTCATCATAGAATTAACTTTTTTTTAAAAAAATTATCTTTTCTCTTTAGCAAAACATGCATAATGTGATTTTTTTTTTTTTTGCTTGATATCTTCTGCTTCAAATTATCTAAGTGTTTGACTGTATATATACAATTAATGTAAATTCAATTAACTTTTGAGATAGTGTAATGCTTTATTCAATCTGGGATATGCTACTAAAATTTTGGCAATTTAAAAATTTACATTGAAGTTATTCCTGATTTATTTTATTTATTTCTTAATGAATTTTTGTTCTCTGCTTGTGAATTTTTTATTTAATTTTTTAATGTATATGAGATAAAATTTCTTTTTTGCGTAGAAAATTAGGCAGAGTGAGTTGAATGAGGTTGTGATATTAGATGCAGATAATAACCGTGTTAAAACCCCTTTCAATGATCTGGAAACTCTACCTCCAGAAATTGTAAGTTTATTTTCATCATTTCTTACATTTCTTTTTTAAGTTAGCTTGTTAAGTATTTTACTGATGTAACTAAATGTTTATATACAAAAAAGTTTTAATGTTCTTCTAAGTTTAAATTGATTAAAACTCTATATATAATAAATGTATAAAGAATTTATTTATTAGATTTGGTTTATATAAACTTAAAATCTTTTGAAATAAACATAGATTTCTAATTTATGGATTTTATTTTAAAATACCTGAATGCATATTTTGATACAAATTTTCAAAGACTAACATCTTTTTGTTTTTAGAATATTTACTGTCTTATGTTATCATTAAATCATATATGATATCACAGATTTTTGTAAGAAAAATTTTTTGATTATTCTAAATCTTTGTTCCAACCAAATACTTAAATTTTTTCTATATTATGTACGAATTATTATTTTTTAAATTGTGGATAATTTGTTTTAATGTTATTGTTTGGATTCATATCTCATTCATACTTTCTTTAAGTCTAAGTTGGTATGGGTCTCTAATTAGAAATGATTTAAACAAAATACTGCAAATAATAAAAATGATTAATGCAACTATAAAATTAGATGTTATATAGTCCTGCTTCTTAATTTTACAATTCTTTTAACTGTGCATTGTGAGCTTGAGTTTTCTAATGTGTGAAACTAGAAAGGTTCCTTATTTCCATATATTTGGTATTAATGTATCATATTTGTATGTAAAAATTTTAACCTTTTAATTTCATTATAGGTAGCTTCTTTGAAACGAAGCCTTAAAAACCCAAATATGATGTTAGGTGATGGTGTGTCCAGAGCTTTTATGACAGCATTAGTGAAACTGATTGGTGGATACAGAGACAGTTTGAAGTTTACATTAGGGGAGAAGATTAGTTTTGATTCAGATGCATTTATACTGTCGAGACCTCCGTCTGTTCAGCCTTTTTTAGAGACAATGCTTCATTTACAAATATTTCAGCAGGTGAGAACAAAATCCCAAATCTTTCAATTATATATTTTTTAAAATATATGGTGGTGAAAATTCAGATGTTGAATAAATATCCAGTCTTATTAAATAATTAATGATTTTTTGATAAATGTATTTAAAAAAATTATCTGAAATATACTACTATTCTTAAGTTTGTTTCTAGTAACTTTTTATAAATATATAAATTTAATTATATGTATTTTCATTATCTCTTTTGGTATATTTATACCTCTTAAATTTTTTTCAGTTTACTTAATATTAAAACAGTAATTGTTAGAGTTTTCTGTGGACACTAATTGATTCATTATACAATCTGTGACAATAAAGTTCGGTGAATAGTCCTGTAACATTAAAGAAAGTTATCTTACTGTCGTTCAAAATAGTCATTTCCCATAACTATGCACCACTGAGATCTGCTATACATGTCTTGGAAACTTTTCAAGAAGTCTTCTTTTTAGATGGAGTTCAAAAGCTTTGTCATGTTTCGTTGGATGTCAGAAATATTGTCAAATCTCTTTCCTTTCAAAGCGAGTTTGAGTCATGGGAATAGGAAGAAGTCTGGAGGATTGAGATTTGGTGAGAATGGTGGATGTTTAATTTGCATCCCCTTCCCCCCCTTTTTGCCAGGAACTGTTTAACAATATTGACTGTGTGAGGGCAAACATTGTCGTGAACAAAAACCCATGTACCTTGTTGTGCATACCAGAGTCATACCCGGTGTAGACGTTTCACGAAACGGGTCAAATTTCAATGTACCTTGTAGCATTCATCATCCAGCTATCATGCACACAGTCAATTGATGATCTTTTGTGATTAATCTGTGTGCTTTCTCGATGTGTTCGTTATTGATGGAGGTAGCTGGTCTTGCATTACGGGGGTTATCAGAATCACTTTCCTGGCCTTCTCGAAAACTTGCGAACCACTCGTGCACACATTTCATGGACAGTGTTGATCTTCAAAAACATGTACTAACATCAAACAAGTTTCTGTTGGTGTCTTACAAAGCTTAAACAAAACTTTAAATTGATCTTTTGTTAATCATTTTCCTGTTCTCAGTTAAGAACCAATGCACTAAACAAGCACTTTGTAAAACACATCTTACACAGAACACAAAAGACGCCCAATTGAACAACAGAAGAGGCAGATGGCCAACACCTGCTGCTATGCATGTGCAGCATTTTGTTTTGCCAGATAGGCCCTTCTGACTTTATTGTCAGAGGTTGTAGTTGCAAACACAAATTTGTGATCGATTCATGATGTATATTCATCCAGTTGTGGGTTTGAGTCATGGTGCAACTAAAGATCCACCATGTAGAGTGGCTGATGTATACTAAATTTGTTAAGGCTCAGAGTCCTCACGTTAGCATGGTGTGGAAGTTCGGAGAATGGGGCATCATCCTTGTCTCTTGACTGAGGTTATAAAATTGTGAGGTTCATCACCAATAGTTCTAATATAGCCTCAAGGCATGATGTTGATAAATAATCATTGTAAGAGGTTTCATTTTTAAATATAAAAATAAAATTTGAGTAAGATTTAAAAAATAAATGAGTTTGTGAAACTCTTGGAAATTTTTGAATAATATTAACCTAGATCTTTGCTAATTTTAATATATCTACCACTGATACTATTGTAACAGTAGATATATATATATATATATAACTATTTAATTTTTTAATTGCGTTTTCCCCCTAGTTTATTGAAAATCGATTGGATATGTTAAATTCTGGAGTAGGTTTTAGTGATGAATTTGAATATGAAGTTAATACTTATGAAGTACATTCAAGCAACAACCTCAGAACACAGTACAAAGAATGGGTTACCACTATGAAGGTATTCTATTTTTCAAATTTTGTATACTTCAATATGAATTTTGTGAAACTTTAATTGTAAATTTATGTTAGTAATTGTATAGTTATATATAGATGTATGATGAATGAAAAAACAAATGATTTACTTATGACACTTACTAAAGTTCAGTTTATGAGAAGGTGGGCTGTAGAATCCAAATTTTTAACTTCTTTTACACAATTTAAAATTTGTTGCATCAAAGTATCAGTTATCTAACTTTTCATGTAATGTATACTAAAAAACTGTAGCCTAAAAATATGAATATATTTTTTTAAGTTTTTTAAAAAAAAAAGAGCAGTTGGACAAAGATACTGAAATTGGTCTAATATTGGCATAAAAGTAATTTCATTTTTAGAATTGCTCTATTTTAAATTTGTGATCAAATGAAATAAAATATTCATATAGAAATATACATTTGCTTTACTGTCTGTCCGGAATTAAATCGTTTTAAATTTTTTTTTATTTAAAATGTCGTGATTACTGATAAATTAATTACACTGTTTTACATGAATCAGTGTATAATTTTCTTAACGAATTCTTGTAGAATGCAGTTAAAATTATAAACCTCAATTGCAGTTGAATTGTTTTATGGAACTGTTATGGTGAAAATTAATAAAATTTTTAAAAAAATTGTTGAACTTTATAGAGCTAGTTGTGTCAAAAGTTTTAACTCAAGTTTTTTTTGTGATAAACATTTTCTTATTTCCTTTGAGATCTCTCTCTTATTTTGCGAGATTTAATTCATAATTAACATTGTAAACAGACTATTTTGCATCTTTATGGTGCAAATCAAATCTTTGTGCATATAATTGTTTATGTATTTTTAAAAAAATTAAATTCTGACTGCTTTTTTCTATGAAATTTTCAAATTATTTTATGAATTGGATGAATTTATTCTCTTTTTCATTCTATTTAATATGCAATTTTTTTTTTATTTTAAACGGACGTTCAACACAAAAATTCTCTCAATGCAAATTCATTAAAAGTTAGTTAAAATTTCAAATTTAGAGATTAATTTGTATCTTAACTTTTTAAAAAATTAAATATTATAGGTAATGAGTATTTTTTGAGCCTTTGAAGTTTTGTTTTACCACAATTAAGAATTTAGTGATTAGAGAAATATTTGAAAACCCTTTGTAGTATGTATTTGATAACTATATTTTATGTAATTAACACATTTTGCATACACTTAATATTAAAAATGAATGTAACATGTTTCTTAAATATTTCATCTTCTATTTTAGAAAGAAGGAGGTGCATTTTTTAAAAATGTTAAAAGCAAAGTAAGTTGGACTATTTTTTTTGATACATTCTTTTTTTATAGTTATTTTTTTAATTTTTTAAAGGACATTAATAATAGTAAAGGAAATTTTATATATTATTTAATAAATTAATTTTCAAGCTTGAAAATTGTGAAATTGAACTATTTATCTAATATTAGAAAAAATCGATTCTTGCTCCATTCTAGCTATAACATTGAATTTAGACTAATTATGCTGTAAATAAATAAAATGTATAATTTTTTTCAATATTCAGTACTTTTTAAAAATGAGTGAAAACTTTCAAGAAATATTGAATTATTCGTTTTATATATTCTTTTTTTTTATTTTTCCAGTACTATTTGTTTCTATCTATATTTCAAAATACTTATGTTTGTTTGATACAATTTATGAAGTTTTAATTTGCATACATTATAAGCAACATTTTCATTGAATTCAGTTTTCAGTAAATTTCATTATTTTTGGATTAAAAATTTTTTTTTAAATGATGGTTAGCTCATTATTATATATATATATATATATTTACCAATTTTTTCTCTAGTTTTTTGCAACCTTTTGAATGAACCTTTTAAATTCGTTACGGGGAATGTTTGGAACTGAACTATAATTTAATAGGAATTAAACACTTATAATTTTTAGCAACTGTGAGCTACCTAAGATATAGTCTATTTTTTCCCATTATATAAACTGTAATATGATCTGTTTTATAATTTTTTGTAAAGAATTACATTTCTGTTGCTTTGTAATTTTATCAAAAGTGATATGTAACGAGATTAACACATTTCAGTAATTCCTAACATATTTATAAGCATCTAATATTTTAATTTGAGCTAAATACAAAACCAGTAATTTTTTTTATTGTGACCATTCTTAATTGTGTTGTCTCATGTTCAAATTTTTTTCAGTATTTTAAAATACATACTCTTCACACCTGTCTATGCTTTTTCAAATTTTTTCTTGAAAAATAAAATCGTATTTAATATACTTATTTCGAATGTTTTTAAAAAAATAATCTCTTCATACTTTAACTATATATACTGTCTGCATGTAACTATAATAAAATATTGTAATATTGATCTTCTGTAAATTAATCTGTAAATTTAATAAAATTTATAAGATGATTAAATTTTTTGTGTTTTTAAATTTTGAGAAAGATCAGAATATTTTACAATGTGCCTTAATCTCTTTTTTTAAACAAATTGAGAAGTTAAACTTGTGACCTTCTCCTTAATAAAAAGGATAAATATTTATACATTTAATCTCATACTCTTTTTTAGCAATGCATTTTATTGTTGATTAATATTTTTCTGTTAAGTGTAATTTCTGTATTGCTTATTTCTGTTTATATGAGCTCTTATTATTTTTAGAATAATATGCATTTAGTTTGATAAGGTTTTCGTTCTGAGCTTTTAAAATTTTAATATATTTCTGTAGAATGCTCTCACTTTAAATTCCTATTAATTTTTATCCATATTTTTTACTAGGAATTTTCAAAGATTGCATTTATTATTTTTTGTTCATTTTAAATAATTTTATTTGATAAATAAATATTCATATCTGATTATTTGTTGCATTATTTTTTTGCTATTAATTTGTTTACCAATTTTATTTTGTTTTATGTATGATTTGCAGACAAATCCTGCAGTAAAGCATGCTTATAAATCTGTAAGTTTTATTTTGCATTTGAAATTATCTTTTTTTTTTTTTCTTTTTACCATTATCTTTTTAACTTTCAATTGCAGCAAGTGTTTTTTAATGTTGTTTTGGTACATAAATAAAAAAAGATTTTAAATGGAGGTTTGTAAATGACTTAATAGTAACTCATTTTAGAATTTTTATTTTCTTATGTAATTTATTTTTAAGTGTTAATTTTTGTAAAAAAAGAATTAAATCTATTTTAAAAATATTGACTGTATGTTATTGATTATAAAACAATTTTGTGTAGTAATTTTTTATTTTTTAGGTTTGTATGTGTTTTTACTATATGCAGTTAATTGTGCATACTATATTCTATTTATCAATTTTTTAAGAAATGGCATAAATTAATGTAATTGATTATTTAAAATCACATTGAATTTCTTAAATTTTAAAATTGTTTTTTTTAATTATTGTGACTATTTGTAAATTTTAACATTGATTATTAATTATGACTAATTAAATTATTAATTTTTTGAAACTATATATATGCATTAAAAACGGTATTCGTGTTATGCAAGATGTAAGCGTTACACATTCAGAATTATATTTTCATTTTATTGTGATAGCAGTTTAAAACAAAAATTAGCTCAATAGAGAGGAAAATACAATCCATTATATCAACTGAATCAAAACTGTTTACTGAATATGGTGATCTAGTCTCATTTTTTATTATTTTTTTGTTGTATCTTTTTTTTTTACTGTACACAAAGTAAAACCTGATATTAGATTCCCTTTTCTTATAACTATTGTGATGTCTTTGATTGGGGTGAACCTCACCCTTCTATTCATGCGGTTTTATGGCTCCAAACAGATGTTAGGTGGCAAGAGCACGTGGCCATGGGGTCATTGTCTATTGTCTGACCTCGGACAAACGCCGACATCCAGTCTGGAAGTTACAATATCCAAAGAGAGCCGGCATCCCATTGTCAATAGACTAAGCCTGTCTGAAATGAATAAAGTCGCCATGGCCGGTGCCGAGAGGATGGGATTACGAAACCCAGGTGGTGTGATGGATAAGGGTGTTCAGAAGTTAGATGAGAATTATGGCACCCTTAGTTTTCAGACAGACCAGGAATGTGTTTGTGTTTGCTGCACAAATAGTACACGAATGTGGCCCGGAGACGAGGGCAGACTTTTTTATGGCCTGCCAATGAGAAAAGACAAAGGGCGTGTTAGGGACCCACCCCTGGTGTTCAAAAGGGGTTGATTTTGAGGAGACGGGAGAGCCCGGGATGCGAGAGGAGAGCCCTGGATGGAGAAAACTGGAGATGAGCCCTGAAAAGAAAAAGGATTAGCGAGTGCCTTCCGGAAAGAGGATTGAACTCCCATGAGATAGACTGTCCACCCGGCTTGGCATATTTATTGGATTTTTTAGTAACCTATGAAACAAATAAATACTGTTTTTAATTTAAAATGAGGCTGTGACAAATTTTCTTGTTTGCTATCTACTCATGACGTTACACTATTCTATTCCAAAAGGTAGTTACATGTCAGATTTATTGTTTTAAAAAATGTGTTATAAAAATTGTACAGATAAGAAATTCAATTTATATAGATACATAATTATTGAACATAATTAAAAAAAGTACATAGTACATACACTGTTGCTTATACTGCTTGTTTCAGTAACTTTTTACCTCACTCGTTCAGTTATTTTTTTGTATTATTGTTTCTACTTTTCGTGCTCAATGAGTCAAGGAATTTCTTAAAGCTTTGATTTCTGTAAAAATGTATTCAAAGTGACTTTTTAATTTTTGAAAAATTTATTTTTATTTCAGGTTTGATTAGAATTGTGAATGTTATTTAAAAAGATTTTATTAACATTTTTAAAAAATACTGAAAAATAATGAAAATGTTAATTTTTTAAAGTTTTTTAAAAAGTAAGGTAATCTAATTTTAAAATATTTAGTTTATTTTTACGTCCATTCTTGCTTCATGATTTGTTTTAAAAAGAATAGAGTGACTAATTATTTTTAAGTGTATGAACATGTCTGTATAACTTTTCTTTTTAAAAACATTAAATACTTAATTTTGATTACCTGGCTGCGAAAACAGGCTGTTATCATTTGCAGCTAGTTTTTTAATATTGTGAAAATATTAAGATTTCAGCATGTCTGTTTTTAAAAATATTTCTTGTAAACATTTCTTAAAAAATTATACTTCTATTTATTTTAGGTCAAAGACAAGGGTAAAAGAGCATATAAAGATTTTCGCTCCAAAATTCAAGATATCCAGAAGGTTTATTTCTTATTAATCATCATTGTTAATTTTATCAAATAAATTTTTTACTGGTTTGTTAATTTTTTAAAAAGCATGCTTTAGGTAAATTTTTATAATTTATAAAAAATGCATGAGATATTTTTCTAATAGTGTATGTAATATTTAACAATTAATATTATCAAGTTTATTTCCATTAAGTCAAAGTTTTTGGGATGTTTGCGAATGCTGTTTACTTTCATTGTAGCATCCTAGTCAACCAGATTTGAGGTTCGATAGTTTTGAAAAACCTAAAAGTGCTCCTTCCAGTCCGACAACATTACGATCCAATCGTTTCCCAAACAGCAAGGTATATTAATGTCTGTTGATAATGTGTAGTTTATAGTAATTTATATGATTCTAAATTTTTGATATATATATATATATATATGTTTCATGATGCTGTGTATTTTCATAATACACTATAAATAAAAATATACTATTGAGTATTGCTTCATGGTGATTGTTATGAAAAAAAATGCTCTAAATTTAAAATAAAAAATTAATCTTTTGTACATATTATAGGTAATTATATGTATTCAATGAAATTATAAAAATATTATAGTTTTTATTTAATTATTTTATTTATTTTTTTATGAACATTTTAGAAGATTCTTTTAAGTTTTTCCTGTGAAAAGAATAGATTCCTTTTTCAACTAATTAAGGTTGATATTTTCATAATAGTATAGAAGAAAGTAATTGTTTTTGAATAGTTAACACTTTTTTTTGTGGTGTGATTTAATTTTTTTTCTTTAATTAAATTAACAAACATCTAATAGCATGATTTTTTTCAACCTGCTTGCGAATTGTTTCTTAATCTTTAGTTCCTATAAAAATGTATTTTAAGTGACTTTTTAATTTCTAAAAATATTTTTATCACCATTTTAAAAGGAAATTAAAAGGTTATGAAAAAGTTTAAATTTAAGAAAAGGTAAACTAATTATAAAATTTGTTTTCAACTCCATTTTGCTTCATTATTAATTTAAAAGAAGGAAAAATAATTATTTTTAATCATGAATATTATATGCATGAATTTTATTTCTGAAAAGTCAAAAAATAAAAATGATTTGCATAATATTAATTACCTTGCTATGAATTGTAGTGTTCATCATTTGTAGCAAGTTATGCCAGTTTGGATTTATTATGGCTTTTTTCTGAAATTCAGTTCATATCTTAAATATGATTACATTAATAAAGTAAAACACAGACTCATAAGAGCTTACTGGGTGCTTAAATTTCTCATTATGTGATTTTATTCAAGTTTGTTTATTGAATGGTTCTGGCTGTCTATATTTATTTCCAAGACCTGCTAATCACAGTCAATATGAATTTTGGAATAATCAAATGATGAGGTGGATACCTGGACTGGCATTTTACTTTTGAATTCAAACCCTGCCTGTTGATTCTGGTTGTGTTAGTGGTAAACATATAATTAATATGATCCTCTTTTTTTTTTTTGTGAAATGACCGAAAAATTCACAAAAATGTTTAACTTATTTAAATAGTAACTAGAATGTATTTTTTTAAAAGTAAATATTGATATGATATGTAGAACATATATGTATAGACGGATATTTTGATTAGTAAAATTATTTAATTTTATTAAGATTTTTCTTGTTCTCAAATATGATTTGAACACATTTTGCAGAGAATTTCATATAACCATAGCATCGACACTACAAAATCAGCTGTTCTCGATTCCATTAATTTGCCAAATTCAATATCCGGGTAAGAATGGTCTTTTGAAAAGATTTTTCTTTTTTTACTTTTTATGTACATTAATTTCAATTGTATATTAAGAAATTACATGAGAAAACAATATTTGAACTGTGAAAAACTGTATTTTTAACAAATGAAAGTAGTCAATGTTTGTAAAAGCATTAAGGAATTAAAGTATGAATTTTAACAGACTGAATAATAAACAATGCATTTTTAAGAATATTTGTTTTAGGAACATTTTAGTTCAGAGTTAGCTTCTTTGTAAAAAAAGTCATTTTCAAAATAGTGAGGTATGTGTTTCTCTATGATCAAAATCATTTTTTTTTTAAATTTTGTTTTCTTAAGTCTTTTAATTTAACAAAAAAAAATTTTTTTTAAACACACTTTATAAAGAAAGGCATTTGCTTAGTTTTAATATAAAGAATTGGATTTATTTTAAAATTAAGACTTTAAAAGACTTCATTATTAATATTTAAAGTTCATTTTTTAAAAATTTTCAAAAGAAATTATCCTGAGCGTAAATATTAGTATCAAAAGGGGAGAAATTTTCATAAGATATAATTGTTTCTAGCATAATATATTTCTATATATAAGTTAATATAAAGAACTGTTGCTTAAATTAGATTTTTTTTTTAATCTTAGAAAAAGAATACATTTGCTTATGTGTGAATTTATTGTTTTTAGTTATTCCAATCACATAATATAAAGCAAACACAAGGTAAAATGGTCAATTTTGTGTATAGATTACAGAATAAGAATTGCATTAAAAATAGATCTTTAATTTGTGTCTTCAGTATTTTTAAATTGCTTGATTCCTTGATTTGAATTTTATGTTTACTTTTTTCATCTTAAGTAAATTTATATGAAGTTATGAAATATGTTATATTAAAAACAAAGATATTTAGAATATGGAAGCTAATGGCCAAGGGGTAGCTTATCGCACTTCCATGCCACAGGTCCAAGGTTCAAACCCCGGGCCGGGCTAGGTTGACTCAAGCCTTTCATCCCTTCATTTGGTCCATAAAACTTGTTTGGGAACTAACACTGGGAGTTTTGTGTCAAACAAACCACTTGATCGAAATATCTGCTCATGCACCTCAGTGTCCAAGTTCATGGAATTGAGAAAACTCAAAACTAAAATAATTGGTATACTGTGATTATTGAAAAAAATTTAAATATAAATTATGTCATCTCAACAAATTAATAACTACGATTAGTTTGAAATTACATCCATTATATCTTGAAATGTATATTTCATTTTAGAATCCGTCGGTATAAAATGCTTACTGTTGATGAAATATCATTGCCTTCTGAAGAATCTAATGATGACAGAAGCAGTCCCAGCTTGCAGCGAATCGACATTGATCTCATGGAAGATCTGAGAGATGTGATTTATCGCAGATGCTCTGTTTCTAGTGACAACATCAACTCATTTGGACTTACAGATGAATGCATTGAAGATATTACATCTGATGTAAAATTTCTTTACTATAATCTTTTATTAGTAATTGTATTAACCTTTAACAGGATGGGCATTCAGTATTTCCATGTAAAGGAATAGTCTTGGACTTAGTTCAAATGGTCTTGTTTTAAATATCTACAAAGGAGTTTCTCCTTCTCTTAACCTTCTGTTGCATTTCATCCCCAATTGGGGACCTAAATTTCAAGTGTTCTGTTGTAAATTAAATAGACAATATTGAACATTCACTTCATCATAAAAATTCCTGTGTAGGTGTAATTGCTTCTTAAATAACATGTGATCTGACAAAACATCATGGTCTATATTTGGAAATCTTTGCTCTTTATAACATAATTGCAACTCTTTTCTAAATGAATCATTCCAAAAAATATATTCTTTCAAAAATTCACTGGAAATTATTCAGAAGGTTATTAAAAAATGGGTTTTCATTAAAAAAATTATTCAAAATTTTTGCAATGTTGTCTTGCACCTGGTTTGATGCGAGCAGTAATTATAAAAAAATTATGAAAAAATTGCTAGCTGAAGAAATTGAGTTTTATTTTTAAAATTCATCTTATGAAGAATGGATACTCCTGCTAGTTGACAAAAAAGACATATGAGAACATGACTGAAAATTCTGTTCCAGATAGCTGTTTCTTCTAGATATGATTTTAAACATTTCTTAAACTTACCATTTACTGTAAGATACACATTACTTTGTCTCCATTTATATCTATGAGTCATAAGAAATTATTAATATTGTTTAGTTTCATTTTGTCTAATCTTAAATCTTCTGTGTTGTTGTACTCAGTTTATTTTCAATTTTACTCCTATTTTTGAAATTATCATTGATTTTATTATTTAAATTTCAGAATATTTTACTTTCACCATTCTCTTTATTTTAGAATTATTTTTTTACCTGAAATATATATTTTAATACTATTTTAGTTTACTTGTGTATAATTTGTAACTTGTATAATTTAGGCCAATAATTGTATGCTAGGACTACTGTCTTGTTTAATAGGTAACATGAGGTAAAAATGTGTAAACATTTAATAATTTTTCTAATTTATTATACTTTTCATTTTATGAATATATCAAAAATAAAATTTTTTTCCTAAAACTGCAATAGTGATAGTTGATATAAATGTAAAATAATAGACAAAAAAAAAATATATTCACATTAAGTATGCATAATTAATTGGAACAAAATATTCATTTTAGATTATTAAGGTTTAATTGAAGAATAAACTATAAGTTCTAATCATTTGTAATGAAACTATTCCTCTTAATACTTATATAGTTTTAATGTAAAAGATACTTAAAAGAATGTACTGGTATCCTTGATCTATCCTTTATCCTTGTCTAATCTTTTTATCCTGGAAAGTAAAATATTGAAAACTATTGTACTTACGGAATATTTATGTTCTTTTTACTGGTATCATCTTTAATTTGATTTACTGTACTTAAATACTTATAACTCATGAATTATGTTGTGATATAATTTATATAATAGTTGATATAATATTGAATTACAATTATCAGATTTTTTAATTTTATTTTCTTCCCATTTTATTATAGCTTTATTTTGTAGTATTTTAATGTAAAGCATTACCTTTTCACAGGGCATGCTTGGGTTTACAGATTCCTTCTGTGTTACTTCAGAAGCTCTTCCTGCTCCCATTCCTCCCCCTAGATCCAAAAGAAATGTCAAATCTTCCAAGACGAACATTCCATCTTCAACTAAGCCTTCGACAGAATCCTCCCAAAACAATTTAATGGATGAACCATTGATTCAACTGGAATCTCTGGATGATGTTGCTCTCTTTGATCCTCTCAGAGAGAGCAATGCCAATGACACTAACCTTTTGTCTTTCCTTGCTCCCAAGTCTACAAGTGACTCTAAAGTCACAGAACTAAAAAACACCATCCAGAATTTAACTTCCACCCCATCCCACCAAATGAACAGTCAACCAATGGGATTTTACCCTACAACTTCTTTCTGTGTTCCAAGAGTTGCCCAGCCAGGTCTGGTTATGCCGAGATATCCAGTGGTACCATCCGTCAGTCCAGTAGCACCACAAAGTAATGGGTTTGGCAACTTTGAGAATCCAGTGTCAGAAGTGAAACCAGCTTTGCCACCAAAGACCAGACCGCCTTCATCAACATTTTTCGTTTCGACGAATGAACTTTCAGACATGGAGAAAAATCTTCTAGATGACTATGGGTTGAGTAGTTCACCTTTATTCAAGAAAAGTGTTGATGAAAGCTCTCGTCCCCCTGATGTACCTGAAAAGACAAAGCTGTCGTCACCTTTAGATCTCCTTGGAAATGTTAAGAAAAGTCCAAGACAAAAGCAAAAAGTTTTGAGGACTCAGCCTACATGGCAAAAGTTTACTTAAAATATCATTTAACAAGTTGTGAAGTATTTTAATATTACCACATGGAACCTGTCTTGGTGTAAATTTTTATGCAATCTAATTTTTCTTTTGAACCAAAATTGAAAAAAAAAAAAATCAGTTTAAAGAGGAAGTTAATTTTGCAAATTAATTTACTAACAGCAAAAACTTTTTTTCTTTTTAGAAATAAGTACATATTAATTAGTTTGACACTGTTATGTTGAAGTTTTTAAAAAATATATTTGTTTAATAATATTTTTTATTTTTAGAAAATAGCAGTTTTTGCTTAATATTAAGAGCCAGTCTAAACTCAAAACATTTCTATGCATAGAAAAATGTCCCTTTATTAATACATGAATTGCTATGGGGTATATGCAACATATATCTATTTCAACGTAGAATGTAGACAATGTAGAAAACTTCAACAAATATGTAATATTTTACTTGAACATACAACATAAAAAAATTTAACTTTAAAATGTTATATACGAGGTGCATATTTTATACAGGAAAAGTTTAGTTATTTCAACTGGAAATTGATTTCACTTGTATGTGGCCTTTTTATTATTCAATCCAAGTATAATTTTAGTGATATGACATTTTTCTGTGTGAAAAAATGCTTCAATTTGAGCACTGTTCATTAACATAGGTGAAAGACAGCCTGTTATCTCAACCCATTTTCTTAACAAATGATTGTACGCTTGTATTACCTAAAAAAAAATTTCATTCAATTTATTTGAAAAAGTTGTCTCACCATGAAAATGTACAAATATTTTAATACATTGTGTACATTATACATTTTTTAGAAAATAATCCCATTTTTTTTTATATGTAACTTTTTTAATTTTAAAATTTTTTATGTTTGTTATATATTACTAAATTCTTTTTTTTACTTCTGTTGTGTAAGAAAAAATTCCTTGTTTCTTTTGGACTGTGTGAAAATTTACAAATTTTACTTTGGGACATATTGATATTCGATTTCATTTAAAGTAAAACTTTCTAAAATACAATAGATTTCTTGAGAAATTCATTCACTGAGGTGTGAAATCAGCGTTAGATAATTTTTGATTAAAAAAATATCATAAAAATGTTTTCTGCTGTTTAGTTTTATCAGTGTTTTTAAAACTATGCTTTAAAATTTTTATCCAGATATTAATGTGCCAAAATACAAATTTATTAAAATAATTTACATCAAGACTTTTACCGTGGTAGTTTTATTCTGGAAACTTCTGCAGGAATTTGTTGCTTACAAAAGAATCCAAGACGGATATTGCTTATGTGTAACAAACTACAATAATATTGTTTCATATGATCTTCATGCTCATTTTTGTAGATATTTTTTAATATAATTCAAAGCATGTGTGTATAAGAATTTTATTTTTATTTCTGTTGTACAATAACTCTTCAGGCATTTCACAAAAAGTGTCCAATATGAATACGGGCAAACTGCTATGTTATTGTGATGTGATATTGTTACATAAATATAATTGTTTTTTCGGAGGGCATAGATTTAGCCTTTGAGGAAGTTTTGTTATTTTTTTAATCTTATATGTGAACTAATCAAGTGCAATTTGGAAATAAGTTTCTGTTATGATAGATGTACATATGTATTATAAATATTGCTCTATGTTGAGCAATGAAGCCACAAAAAATATTAGCAGCAAACTTGCCTTTTTAGGTATACTTATTTTATAATTGTTTCATCGTAGCATTCCGTCTTTCATTGTTAATAATTCATGCTTTTCTCTCATATTTGAAGGAAGAAAGGAAAGACATTTGATAGCTGAAATTCTTTTAAACTTAAAAATTATATTAAAAAATAATACAATAGGGTGGATTCTTTTATTAATTCTTAAGTGCATTTTTTTTTTTCTTTCTTTTTTGATGAATGGTTAGAATTCAGAAATATGGCAAATAAAGTGGACATTTGCTCTGGTAGTTCTTTGTCTGGAATTCAAAGAATTATATTAATGACTTTTCAGTCACACTATTCTTTTCTTTCACTATTTTTTTTTAAATATGGAAAATTATTTTTATTTGAAAAATGTATGGTTTTTTTAAAAGGCATTTGTTGAAGCAAAAATTGTTAAACGTTTTAGAAGTTGCTGTGTGATGAAATTTACATTCATGACTTTATGCTAAGATTAATTCTCTGTTCTTGTTGTTAATTACTGAGAAGTATTTTGACATTTCCCCTCAAATTTTTATCTCAAAATTCTTTTGGACAGTTTACTTTTAAATTTATAGAATTTCAAAATATACCAATTTAATTTTAGGATTGGGTTTTTTTTAAAAAGGGATTTATTAGATATTTGAAAACTCAAGACTTTTATATTGTAATTGAAAAACAGTATAAGATTAATTTAGTAAGATATTTTCAAATCTGTCTTTTGTGATACAAGCATTCTGTTATAGAACTGAATTTCTTTAATATTATTTTTTGTAATTTTTTTTTACCATGAAATTTACACCATATCATTAACTGATTTTTATTTGTTTTTAAAATTAATCATTTATGATATTTCTTTTTTTAAAATAATCATGATGCTCATGTGTCTACTTCTTGCCATTGAAAACAAATTTCAATGATTTTTTTTTTCCTTTTTTTTTTGCGCCAACAAATATTTAGCACAGAATGTACTTTAAAATGTATTAAATAGATTGCCACAGTTCTAGGATTCTAGATAATAAATTGCTGGCATGATTTTAATACATAAATACCCCAATCATTAAAAGCGGTACATCTTTGATTTGAGTCTTTTCTAACATAGAATTGTTAGACATTTTTTAAGATAAAAATTTAATCTTTATTATAATATACTTCATATGAAATGATGTATTCGCAGAATTTACTACTTTCATAATTAATGATGAAAAAAAAAATTAATTTTCTTCTAAAATGCATTTGAGTAAAATTTTAAGATTAGAAAATTTTTTGTGATAGTGCAAACAACAAAAGAGGAAAGAATTGTTCATTTGTTAAATAATAGCAATAAAAACTTTCATATAAATTATTAAATTTTTTTACAGAAGTTTATTAACTAAAAATTATGGTTTATTTTATTTGTAAATCATTGTTTAGATACTGCATGTAAATAAGATAAAATTGGGTGAAAACTATTTGGCAGTTTTCTGTCTTTCCTGGAACAAATAATTTGTAGAAATATTTAAAAATCAGTTACAACAAATAAACTAAAAATGTAAATAATTTTAAACAAAAAATTTCTGTATATATCAACTAAATATGATTTTATTTCAATGTATGCATTTAATAGATTCTTCTGACAATCAGTGTGTGTATTATAATTTATTTTAACTTTACAGTAATATGGTTCATCTAAAAATTTAATTACATATATGAAATTCTTGTGATTTTCTTTTTTCTTCTGTAATGTATATTTAAGTAGTTTTGAATCTAAATCATTTCCCAAAATTGAAGCATCATATATATATATATGTCAATTGTACAATTACTTAACTACTGCAATATGATCTTAACATGCTAAAGTAAATAAATAAAAATTGACTTTAAATTTTACAAAAGCAATGATTTTTTATTCATCCTCATATACATAAAAACTTCTACTTCCATTTATATACAAGATAGCTCTTTCATATTTATAGAATATGTAAATTTATTGTATAAATATTCGAACAGTATTTCCATTTTGATACATAACATTTTTTCAACTAATAGGAGAAAAAGGTTGTTCGCAAGTTTGAGTGATGAGAATGTGGATAATTTTTTTTTTACACTTGTTATGTATGCTTTTGATTTTTTTCTTAGTCATGTGATTTATATAAATTATATTAATATATTGAACCCTGTGTGACTGCTATTTATTCTTGCAAAAGTTTATAACTATATATGTATTGCCATGTATATATTTTTCAAGTTTTTAAATAATATATTAATTTGTTTTGTTTTTTGGTGCCATATCAGAAACTGTGAGAAATGTTAATCATGGGACCTCTTTTCCCTGAATTTATTCGATATGTATTTATGAGTCTAAAAAAGTTAAACATTTTCATAGCTGTATGTGTATGTATTTAAATAATATCAAAGTTCTAAAATGTGCAGTATTTCCAATATGCTGATGTATATTGTAGATCAGTCTGTTTTGAGGCATATACACTCATGTGCATATTTCTGCTTTCGTAATATTTCTGTAAATAAAATGTTATAGACTTTTATTTTGGAAGTTTTTTTATTTTTTTTTCAACTAAGAAGGTGGGAGAAGTTATTGTTTCAAACAATGTACTGTAGGTATTTTTTTTTTTGTCATAAAATTCAAATAAATCGTAGAGAAGTAATGCATATGCTAAACAAACATTTTTTGATGTTTTAGGGAATTAAAAGTACATTTAAAACTCGGTTAGTCTAAAACACTTCAATATTTTGGACTGCAATCGAGTGACGAATCCAACATGTCAATTGGTAACTCACTCTACTAACTACCCCATCACGCCAACGTAAGGACTTTGAGGACTAAATGGTAGCCTAGGGGTTATGGTCACGGCTATGAGATCATGACCATAGAGACCCGCCGTGTAAAGGGGCCGATGCACGTTAAATCTGTCGTGGCTCAAAGTTCGTAATGCGTGATGCGGTAGTTTGGAAAGAGGGGAACTACCTCAGGTGTCGTCCTCGTCACCTGACCGCAGTTAAAAAGTACGAGGTCCGTCGCTAATAGCCCTCGCGTTGCTTCACAAAGCGGCGTAAATTAAAAGCCTCGTGATTCTGAATCATGACGTGGTCGATACTTGAACTGGTACAACATTTTACATATCCAAGTCATTTTAAAGATTTTGAGCTTTAGTACTTTGAACGTGAATCAGATCTTTATACGCCTATTCTGTCGTGGAATCGGGACTTGAATTTGCGATTCAATTAAACCATCGCCTACCAAGAGCTTGATGTAATCAAAAGGTCTCCTTGTGGTACGATGGAAGTTTCTGTACGCCTAGCCTCAAAAGTCGTGCTATGTTAAGTTGCATTCACACCAAGGCTGTCAGCGTTGAGCGTCTAGCCAATCAGAGGCTTCATCTTGGGCGAGATGAAGTCTCTGATTGGCTCGACGCTCGACGCTGACAGCCTTGGTGTGAATGCAGTTTTAGAGAATGAGTGTTCATTGAAGTCGCACTATAAAGCAATACGATGGCTTTGGGTGATAGACCTCGTTATTTTGAATCATGTTCAAGTGACGAAGACGACATCTGAGCTGGCACCACTCTTCAAATTAACGCCTTGAGCCACTACAGATTTGACGTGCATCATCCCGTCTACACGGAGGGTCTTCAGTGGCACTAGGGCTCGGAACTCATGACGCGCCAACCCTGAGGTGAACTTAACTACTACGCTGCCATGGCCATGCTATATTAGAGTGAATATAAATGAATTTTTCCGAGTTATTTCACTGTAACCGAAATAGATAGGTCTGTTGCTGAAAATTTGTTGTGTGAGCTATAAAGCGCGACAACAATACAAATTTAAATAATAATGAGAAAAATATTTCATTATATACTTGAATCACAATATTGGTTATTAGTGGCTGTCTAAGAGTTGTTACTAAAGGAATTTGATGTATGAGACTGTGTAAAGAAATCAAGTATGTGTTAATGTCACTGATACGAATGGAAAGCCAGAAAATCAGGCAGAAGTAAGTTCAATTTGTTTTGAGCTACTTACATATAATTATTGTTACAATATTCTCATGATGATGCAAATATAGGTTCTCGAAGTTATTTAAAAAATGGTACCCACTACTCTTTGAAAAGTTTTACTTCATTCTACTTATCAAGCATCTGCTGTATTTCTCGCTGAATCTGCCTAATGGATTTGTAACAGAAGTATGTATTTTTTGCATTCTGATGACAAATAATTATTTCCGTCAAGGGATGTGTTAAAACAGGATCAATCTAAAAGACCGCTAAAATCCAAAAGTTCGCTAAAATGATTGAGATATTTTCTGCTTAACCTATTGACTATATCAAAGGGGGGACCTTTATACCTTTGGGGACCGCATGCAAATTAAGTAGCAACAAGTAATATAATTTTTTTTTAAAGTCAATTCCTGCTTCGTTAGAAAAACGTACTGGTGCCATCTGTTGCATCTAATTGTTACTTCGACAAT
This sequence comes from Trichonephila inaurata madagascariensis, assembly GCA_019973955.1. Classification (NCBI taxonomy): domain Eukaryota; kingdom Metazoa; phylum Arthropoda; class Arachnida; order Araneae; family Nephilidae; genus Trichonephila; species Trichonephila inaurata. The sequence continues at coordinate 358,291 of BMAV01024262.1, read as the reverse complement.
AATAACGTAGAATAAATTTAAAATTAAAAAAAATTTAATTAATGAATTAATATTTGAAGGCACACTGTATCAACATCAAGTGTCATCCACTACAAGTTTAACGAAAATGTATTTTAACTTGAATGGATGAATAGAAAGGATTTTATTAATGATTGAAAAATTGAACAAGATTTACATATATATATGTATAGGGAGAGAGTGAACAAATTGTAAGACTTGAAATAAAGGAGGCCGCATGAGTTGATGAACTCATAAATAAGACTTATGAAGATATAGTTTTTGTATGTTTACAATTTTGTGCATTATATAGAAATATTATTAAAAAAAATCAAATCTTTATTTATTTATTATTTAACATAAAAAGTTAACATATAAAATAGTTTTGTATTCATAAAGGGTAGAAACTTGTGGGTAATATTCCTCATTGATTATTACTTTTCTCTAAATTTATTAAATGTATGGATATTGTTGTAATTCATAGATATTGTTGAGAAAAACGTCAAAGGGGTAATCTCTATTGTAAAAATTAAAAATGTTTTGGTCTATTGGGGAAGGGACTTGACCTCCCCCCCCCCTTGTTAATGCCACTTTGTACTTAGCCTTGGCAAATCGGATTCTCAGATCAAAAGATATAGCGAAATAAGCTTTTTGTTAATGTGTTCTAATTTAGTAAAAAAATTACCTCGCGCATTGTTGCTTCGTGCAGGCTGAGGATTTGCTTTTTCACTGCCTTTTCCCCCTCAAATGGACGGGGAGGGGGGAATGATACTAATTGTCTTGGAATTCTAGATTTGGCAGGAGATATGTATATTCTCGAATTGAATCCGCAGTTTCATTTGAATAAATAAACGGCTTTCAATCGTCAGTAATAGCAAATTTGAAATGAAACAATACTATTCGTCAAAAATCTCGATTAATTTAGTTGAATTGGCCTAGGTTAGACTATGTTATCACTCACTCGATATAGTAACGACCAAATTATTTCACTTAAAAAGGAAGTGCTCCTCTCTTCTCGGGTATGTTTTGAGCCATAAGCCAACTGGGCCCGGGCCTATTACCTTGTTTTGTTTTCAATTCTGCTTCAGAAAGACCATGATTCAACATCAGATAGTATTCCCGGACATATTCCCGATAAAATGGAAATTTCAAACTTTATGCCGACAGGCAACAGTGGCAAGTTTTTGTGGCCCTTCCACCGTACCCCATGTACAAGAAAGATGGCAGTCGGTTTTTACTTAGATTTGTAAGACTGAGTCATTCATATTTATTTATCATGGTTTATCGTTTGTGCGAGTATTTAACAACTTTTGTGCTGGTTACCAGGGCCGCTCTTCCACTTAGGCACACTAGGCACGTGCCTAGAGTGCAAGAGATTTAGGGGGGGGCAAAAAAAGGGAAAAAATTAAAATTACAGCGAGTGTACCACCGCCTAGCGAATCACGAGAGAAGCATTTCTGATCTTAAGAGAGAAAGAAATAAGATCTATTACGGAAAATGAAAAACTTAACAGTTCAATGTTGCTATGCACTCAAAATGATATTACAATGAAAATTGATTACAGTGTTGTCATTAATGATTTTTCTAGAATCAAAGCTCGAAGAAAGCCTTTGTTGTACTAATACAATGACAGTGCCTCAACAAAGAATAAGGATGTCTAAATAAAAGATAGTAAAGCGACAAGCGATGAAAAAGATGACAATTAACAAGCTGAAAACATTTCATGCAGTATTGTTTACTCTATACCAGGGGTACTCAACCTTTTTTTCTGCTGGGCCGTATACATCGGTCAACTATATCATGCGGGCCGCATACATATGTTAGTTATTTAACGCGGGCCGCAACATAAGGATAGAGAAGAAAGGGGATGCTTTTTAAGACCAAGGTAACATTGGAAAAATTTAAAATGTGGAAAATCGGTCAAAATATTATAACTAAAAGTTATATTTTTTTTAATTATTATTTTTTATATCTTTTATTTTTGTCACTAACACGAAATTAAAGCATTTCAGAAGTACTCCTTCCCATTTTCTGCATCAGTAAACGGTTTCATATGATTACCAATAATATAACAAACTTCATGGGATGTCTTTGTTACCGCTGTGATATTACCACTGACGAGACACTTTGTTGCTGTTGCAAAGGTTTTTCAAGAAAGTCTATTTATCACTCCTTGAAAGAGATCTTGAAAGAGATCGAGAGTCTATTTATATATATTGGTATTTTTTAAATACAGCACTTTCCTGACAAATCAGGGGCTGCGGTAGCCCAGTGGTTAAGGTATCGGACCATGGCAGGAATGTCATGAGTTCGAGCCCCGTCCCTCTAAAGACCCGCCGTGTAGGGCTCTTTCAAGATCTCTTTCAAGGAGTGATAAATAGACTCTCTTGTTGGTGTGGTGTGGTAGTTAGGAGAGGGGGGTGCCAGCTCAGGTGTCGTCCACGTCACTTGACCATGGTTCAAAATTACGTGGTCCGTCGCCAAAAGCCCTCGTGTAGCTGAACAGTGCGACGTTAATATTCACTCACTCATTCCTGACAAATCAAACAATTACTGGTTCATGTTTGTTTTTCACTACAAAATATTCAAGCTCTCAATGGTCTTGAAACTATATATTTTCTTCGAATATTTTTCGCTTGCAAGATATGAAAGATAGTTAAAAATTAGTTCCACCCATAACATTGTCGTCACTCCACTATTGTCTGTTATCATTAACTGAAACCGTTCCAAATAGAAAAAGAATATCAATTCGTACCTGTACGACACCGACAGCAAAAAGCAAAACTGATATATTTGATTTCTTGACAAAAGATTTCCCACCAAATTTTTTAAACAATGTTCTTAAATGAGTAAATTTCTCAGAGCAATGGGTCATGACCGGGACACTTAAAAAGGCTCGGTGGGCCGCAAGTTGAGTATCGCTGCTCTATACTGTAATTGCAAATGATTTTATTAACTTACTGTACTATTTTACAAAAGTGTGAGTGGGTAGTCCATGATGCTGTAAAGTAAGAACTGAACAAGAGTGGCCAAACCATCCCACTATCCTTTCTTTACAGCTGCCGATTGCAGTCCAGGACATGGAAGGTTCATAGGCGATGAATAATGGAAAGATTCTCCAAAGAGCAAAAACAAAGAAAGGGAAAATATTAAGAGATTTAAGGGAGAATACCTCCCGAACCAAAACTGGCAAGGTAAGAACTGAAGGAGGACAGTATTCTGGAAATAGTGAAGAAGAGTGTGTGTGTGTAATAATTTAAAGGGCCGGGGAGGTTAAAAACAGCCCTGCTGGATACTGTTAACTTTAAAGAGTCGCAGGTGAGGATAACTTTTGTGTAGGGGAAAGGGCCTCAATAAATCAAAAGACGTGAATGTTTTTTATATGTCTATTAACGCTTTATGTACCGCATTATGATTTACTGCAGTTTTTTTTATGGAATATTATTTTTTTGGATCACTACATTGAAAATTAAGGGATATACATAAACAAAATACTCAACCTTGGAAAATTTAATCCGGTCGAGCTAATTAATTAAAGATATTTCACTGTAAAATTAATTATATACACTGTTCACTTAAAATAATTAGTCAAATCGTTTTCTAAGGTCTTCATTAACATGTGAAAAAAAATAAGACACTTAAAGTTTGACATTAACTATTTTTTCGGCACAAAAATGATAATCTTCGCAATCCACTGAAAATGCCGTCAGCTGAAAAAGCAATTTCAGCTATAAAACTATTCGCCTTCTCCGCTAAAATACTCATCATAGAGCCCGTGCTGCCATATATGTTGGAAAAGTGGATTTCAAAGAATATTCCTGCTAAGTATCGTCAGAATATTCGTAAAAATATGGTTATTCTATGTAATTTTAAAGTGAGTGGTACTTATAAGTACCGTTGGTACATAAAGGGTTAAAAAAGTTCTAATTTAAAACTGAATTGTAACTTTGAGAATTATAACATCCGATGCGAGTTTTCATATCTGACCATGAGGTTGAATCATAATCGCTTATACTTCGTAAATTCATAGGACTTATACCTAAATTTATTGTACACTTCAGTTGTCCGCTTGGTGTAACTGTGGTAGAATTTTATTTTGAAAAAAATTGCAGAAGAGAGAGAGAATAGCTTCAGAGAAACTTATTACATCTACGATCATCGCAAATTCTAGATTTTCATCTTTATAGCAAAACGGTAGAAAAACTCTAGATAACAGCATAACAAAGAAAATGGCATTGACTTTAAACTAACTACTATTAACAGAAAGACGATATTTGAAAATAGCACATTCTCTTTATCTTTATCAACCAGTATAAGCCAGAATTTAGCGAGTTTTCTACGTTACCATACTTGGCTTCATGGTTCCTATAGCCGATAAGTACCCATAAATAATAATAGCATAACATGTATTTACTATAAATATTAATAAATTAAATGTCGTCATATCGTATGATAATGTTCTGATTACTCCTTAGTAAAGGAGTTATTGATCTTTTTTTGATGTGATTTCGAGGTCAGTTTTGTGTTTGAGTATCAAGTTGAAAGTCCCCCCCCCCCGGCTCCCCCGTTTTCCTTCTTCAAAATCGATTCTGAATCAAACTTTAAAAATCAATTGCGGAATAAATCTCAACGGTTATTGTACGTTGCAGAGAAATTCATAATTGAAAGATATAACAGGGAATTTTTATTTTGCGAAAATTTTTATTTTTTAGTTGTGTGACACGCACGTAATTAAATATACGAAAATTCCTTTCAAAAAGCTTCTTGCAAAAAAAAAAAAATTTTCTTTGGACATGTCTCGCTTTTGACATAAAACACAAAATGACCTTTGACTTTTCAAGAATATTACCATAGAGACCTGCTTTAAAATGACCGATAAAGTAATTCTATAAATCCTTTATTGAAAAACTTGAGTTTTAATAGCTTATTACGCAAGCAAAAGAGGCCTCTTTACGGAGGTATGAAACCAAAAAGAAATTGCTGCAACGGTGAAGGCTGTTGCCAACTTATTAAATGCAAATAACAAAGTATTTAAAAGAAAAAAAACTTGTTCGGTGCAGGAGATTTCGAACATTAAAGAAATTATTAAACACGTTTCACCAATCGCAAATTACACGAACAACTACCACCAAATTGGTCGCAAATTATCCACAACCGATGCATTGAATGAACAAGAACCTACTGCGAGTTATAATAAAAGAAGTATTCTCATTTCTGGGTCAGATACAGGAACCCAAAGATGAAATAAATAAGACAAGATCTTTTCAAATCCCCGGGCTTTAATGACATATTAACGACAATTCTCGGGGAAAAACATACACACACAAACGTTGTCAATCACGCGCTTCAATAGTTCGTGGCCTTCTGTAAAAAATCATGCAGATAGAATGACTGACAGGAGTATAACCGCTGCTGAATAGACAGCACACACTACCGTTCTTTTGTTCCAATTTTTTTCCCCCTCCACACCAACAAAACGCTGAATTGCCCCGGTTTGGAATAAACAGGTAAAACATTAATGAGGAAATAAATGCACATGCTAAAGAAGTCTTTAACAAAAATTCCGCAGTTTAAAAAGGAAACTTCTTTGCGGTGACAACATAATATATTAAAAGTCCTTGAGGGAAAATATTAAGCGTGATCTGCTATTTGGGGAATAATCACTGTCTTTTAGAAGAGCACACATCCTTCAAAACCGCCGAAAAAGATTGACTATTAAGCAATGCCTGGAAGGATTGAAAGAAATGTTTTTCAATACGATCCCTTTGACGTCCACGATTGAAAGGTGATTCGCGATAAATATGTCTCCTAGGATTGATTGGTGAGTGAAAAGAGATCCACAAAATGTGGAACAAAAAAAGAACCTCAGCCATTTTGTTGATTCTGTAGAATAATTTCTTTTGCTGAGCGATCACAGAACGTGAATAAGATTGGTTTTTAAGGAAATATTGGCTTGCTTTTAATTGGACAAAAGAGGGGAAATATATTTTGCTGGATTCATTTTGTATGCTGGTAATAGTAACGATTGTATCGGGTAATTATATAGGTTGGTCCTTTTTCCTTCTTAATTCGGATAGAAATCAAGTAAATAGCGAATATATTTCCTAAACTGTCGATGTGTGATTTATATAGAGCGGGAAAATAATCATTAATTTCGCAATTTCTAGTCATCAAGTCTCAATCAAAAACAGCAATGATTCATAATATTTTCTGTCACTTTTATTCAAAGCTTACAAAAACATTATTAAGAGTTCTTTTTCCATGTGCTTATAATACAATCAAAAGCAGGCAATGTCGTCATCAAGTTAATTTGAGGTAAATAAAATTCAGCAATGATTTACAATGTTTTAGTTGATCTTTATTACATGTTTTAAATAATATGCCTTTTTCTAAGCCTACTTTCAAATTATACAAGTACTTGAAAAGAAGATGGCATTTCCTTGTGTACAGAAAGAAGATGAACAAAGATTCTAACAATAAATAGGAAGATATAGTATCAATTTTAAGGCAAATTCTAAATGTAATATTAATTTTCGACAAGCAGTATATACATCAAGGTTAATCGAAAAAAATTTTTTTTTTCAGAATTTCAAAACCTATATACCTATACAGAAGAGATGTTCTCTGATATTTGGATGAAGAGAAAAATAAAATCAAAAATTAATTTCTGTGTTAAATACTGCCACCAGGGGAACGAAGTTTTGGCATTTGAACATAATTTTACTGTAAAAAGTCAAAGTAATTTTTGTTAAAGCAAAGCAGTGTTTTTCAACATTTAATGCCATGAGGAGACCCATACTAAATTGTAACAAGAAAAAACAACAGTTACATTTAACAATATTTAATAGGTTCTTTAGTATTAAAATTTAGAAAAGTCTGTTGTCGAAATTATACAATAGACGATTTAAGCGGAAGATGTAGAAAAGCTTCGATCGGATTGTTTTGATAGTGAGGGGAGAAAAAGCTATAGGGGTTATGCCAGGGGTGGCCAACCCACGGCCCGCAATCATTAGTGTGGAACGGTGGAGTTGTAATAGTAGCACGCGAAGAGTTATTGAAAAATTCAAAATAATAATAATAAATAAATAAACTTTTCACAATTATATTAAAATGGGGTTATTTTCGACAAATTAAAAATCCACCTCAAGATTCGGATCAACATGTTTGTGAATAAATATTTTCTATTATGAACATAAAAACAAAATATCTCTGAAAACTATATAGCTGATATGCATGAAAAACAACTTAAGTTTTGTAATTATCTTCAAGAGCTAATCCATGACTCGTTGGAACAAAGTACATTTTCAAAAGTCACATTAAGTTAAGTACTGACGGTTTAATAATTATTTAGGATTAAATATATTTTAAATTACTTATTGCTATTTTATGCCTAACTTAACTGATTGAACCTATAAAAAACTTGTTAACAACAAAACAACAACCTAAGTTGTATTTTTTATTATATTATTTTTAAATTTTCATTATATAAACTTGAATTAAAAAAGCACTATTTGCAGGGAATTGCTATTGCCAATAAATAACAATTTTTTCACCTTTTATCTTTTTTTGCTGGAAAAGTTGTTCTGGAATCTGAAAAAGTTTGGAGTTTCCCACATATAATTTTTTTTTATCACACACAGATATTGGCACTATTTCCAAAAAGGTTGGCCACTCCTGGGTTATACAACGTTCATTGTATTACTCAGTAATCATTTATCGATAGTAATCGATTTGGTTATTTATATAACAGAAAACAATTTGATTTTGAATCTGAAATCGTCTAATTAAACCAACTAACCAACCATTTACCTTTTTCCACTTTGTTGAAAACTCTACCATTTTGGTGCAATATTAAATTTTGAAATTATTTTTTAAATTATTTTTCTCCTAATCTTCATACACTATCAAACATCTTTTCCTCACAGGTAAGTTCTGAATAATAATCCCCCCTCCCTCCATTTAACCGTGGTCCATTCTAATGTACATACCTTTTATAACCTACCATTTTCAACGCAAATAAAAGAAAACATCCCCCCTCCGTCACATGCAAATTAAGTGAATTTACTTTAAATTTGAAAAAATTATTTAAAAGAAGATTCTTATATAATACTACCGACAGTTTTTTTTTTTTTTTTGTAATATTTCTTGATGCATCTTGTCCTTTATTGCTGTCTGATTAGATGAATATTTAACAAAAATAACATGAAAGACTAACATTATCGCTTGGGAGTGATACAATTTCTTTTTGATATTTCATAACCACATAATACACCCATGGGTCATGCCAGAGCAGGGACTTCTTAACACTAGAACGTCCGGGATTTCGATTACCCTTAAACGTCCACCAGTGTCTCATTTTGACACCACGATACAAAATATATAAAGTATTTGTTTTAACTAAATAATTGCAGTACTGTTCAGTAGGGTCTAGTTTTAAGACTTTTTAATATTATTTCATGTAATTATCACATATGACTCTTTATATTATAAAAAACTGACGTTGACATTATGTTTCGCGAAGCTTGTTGGACCACTGCCTTGTCGCAAAACTTTTCGAGTCGCAAACCTGCCAGGAATATTACTATTATGCGATATCCATTCTGTGCCATCCCTAGCAACATATACATAAGAATTTACTGGAATATTATTAATTACATCTGCACTTTCCTCAGATTCTTAGCAGTTACTTTCATTCAATCTTATGTCTCTTCATTGGAATCTAAATTAGAACCAATTCTCTCTCCCTCTCTCTCTCTCTCCCTCTCTCTCCCTCTCTCTCTCTCTCATTCTCAAAGAGCTCTCGCAAGAAATTACCAATTTTATCAGGGGTTAGACCTTTGTAAAGAGGCATCGTTTCATGGTGTCTGCTCTGCATTTAGTTCGAAAATCGGGTGAAATTTTTTTTATGAGCAGGTAAGCGAATACTATGTAATGAAACACTTAAACACAACAATTTTAGTAGGACTGATTTATTTCCACTGTGAACTCAATAGCACTGTATTCAATGTAGGAAAAAACGTGCGATAGAACTTTGGGAAGTTTGTTTTACTAATGGACTTAGTGGACTATATTTTGTTGAACGACAGCTTTTTTATAGTGACAAATTGCCATGGTGTCGAAATGACACCAGCGGACGTTCTAGGTATATTTAGCTGGAAAATCACTCCTAATTAATCTAGAACCACAAAACTTTTTCTTTGTAATCTCCAGGGTAAATGTTTAAAAGTCACGAAAAAATGTTCAAATTTTCCGCAAAAATGTGAAAAAGAGAACAAAGTAAACAGCTTCTGGTGTCAAATTGACACCAACGGACGTTCTAGTGTTCAGGCATGGGCCTCGTTTCGTTCTCAACTCAATCTTTATAACATTATAATCCGGATAACTTAAATGGTCAAAAGATTATTCCCGTACATATTTTCCGAAAAACGGAATTTTAAACTGCTCGTCAACTGGCAAAAATAGCCGTAATGTATTATGCGAAGACAATTATCCATGCCTAGGTCAATTATCACAAACCATTATTCAACTCATTTAATCGAAATGCGACCATCGGTCGAGCCGGTTCGTGAGATTTTGTGAGTCGTACACATTTGTTTCAAATTACCATTTATACTAGTATTTGACTATGCATGCTATATATACTGTCTACTTTTAAAGATCACAGACAGGGCCTACTTTTGCACAGGGGCCCAGAGCCTCAAGAAGTCTTAAGATGTCCCTGTACGGGAGTAGTGATTTTAAAAGTTAAATATTATAAAATAAGGATAATGTTTTAATGTTAATATTCAGCTGACCAACTTGTCTATAATATGTAGATGTACGAGGGCTGTGTTTTTTAAGTAAGGTCCGTTTGCTTTTAAAAAAATAACGACAATATTTTGATTCAAAAAAACCTTTATTTTAGAATTATACATACTTTCACCTATTTTTCTACAAAGTTCCCGAGTTTTTTAATGCACTTGTCATACCTTAGAACTAAGTTTTGAAAATCCTTTTCAAAGAAATCTGCTGTCTAGTCGGACAGCCAAGTGTTCACGGCAGCTTTCACTTCAACGTTGTCACTGAAACGCTTCCCACCAAGACTGTGTTTGAGGTACCGGAAAAGGTGTAAATCGCTCGGAGCAAGGTTGGGGCTGTATGCTGCATGGTCCAAAGCCTCTCAGCCAAAAGATTCGATTAACTCCCGGGTCATTCGAGAAGTGTGTGGCATTGCGTTATCGTGGAGGAGCAAAACACCTTTTGACCGTTTGTTTTGCAATGTTCTTCAGAGCTTCCGTAGAGTTGCGCAGTAGGCGCCTGAGTTGATCATTGTTTCTTGTGGCATAAAGTCCACCAGCAAAACACGGCACCGGTTCCAGAACACTGTTGCCATAATCTTGCGCTTTGACAGCGTTTGTTTGGCTTTGACCTTGACGGGAGAGGATGTGTGTCGCCATTCCATCGATTGTTGCTTTGTTTCCGGGGTGATATGGATACCCATGTTTCATCTCCAGTAACGGTTCGACTCAACATGTCATCCCCTTCTTCCTCGAAACGAATCATAAAGTTCAATGAACTGTCAAGCCTCTTTTCTTTGTGTTCCGCTGCGAGGAGTCTGGGTACCCACCGAGAAAACAATTTCTTAAAGTTGAGGTCTTCAGCCACAATTTTGTACACCACCGACCGAGAAACGTCGGGAAATTCCAAAGAAAGAGTGGTTATCGTGAATCTCCTGTTCTCACGAATTTTTGTTTCAACTGCTTGCATTAAATCAGCAGTGATTACAGAGGACCGGCCTCAGCGTTCTTCGTCATGGACGTTTGTTCACCCATCTTTAAACTTCCTGACCCACTTTCGAACTTTGCTGTCACTCACTGCTTCTGAGCCATAAACTTCTGTTATTTGATGATTAATGTCTGCAGCCGACATGTTTCTCGCAGTCAAAAAACGGATAACAGACCGTTTCTCACACTTGGAGGGCGATTCAATCACCTTAAACATTTTAAAGACACACAGCGAATCTTACACCACTGCTACAGAACTGGAAATGGGCGCGAGTGTGTTCGCAAAGGATGCTGGTCAGTGATGCAGATACTCTTTGAGGCGCACGCGCGAACTAGAGAACTAAACTCGGACTTTACTTTAAATAAATTAAAAGTAAAAAAAACTTTTTTAAAAACAAGCTTTTATTTAAATGCACTAAAATGAATAAAATAAACTTTTCTTTTAAAACTTTTTTTTGCTATCAACTTATAAAGTCGTTACACAATTTATGATATAAAAGCTTGTCGCGAGATTTAAGTACTCGTATTTACTTAGTTTGAAAATTTTAAAAATTAAAATCAATTACATCAAGCTACCCTTTGTACAATCCAACTTGGGGGCCAAAAACCTGACTTTAAAGGGGCCCAAATGTTTTCCGTTGCGCCACTGATATGAAACGAAGCACATAGATGCTAACTTAACTCGTATGTCACGTAGGAAATCGGGGTTTCCAGTTTGGCGAGTTATGAATAGAGTTGGCGATTGTTGCGATAACATGTAAGTACCAAATTTTATTAATGGGAAATAGTTTGATACGGAAATATCTGTCTTAAGTCAGTCAAATGTTTAAGTGTCTATGCAAATACAGGAAAATTTTTTCAACATATAATTATGAAGGAAAACAATATTTTTTTAGTAGACAATTTTTTAATAATACCTCGAGGCAGAAGTCTGAAGAGTCACGGTTTGCCAACCCTTACCCAAGTCTCCCTCCTCCTTGATTTCGTTAGTCAAAGATACATTATTTTCAAGGATATAATATTTGTCAGGAGTCTTATGTTTTTATTCATTTTTATGGTAAACACGAGCTGTGCATGTTTTGGTCAGCGAAAAATATATTACACGAGATTTAATTGTTCCTTATTTCGAGTATGATTTCCTCTTTTTAAGTATCTTTTTTTTAATTAAATTTATTATTTTTTATCCAATATTTACATATTAGTCAACAAAACATTTCTTCATTCGCAATTTTGCTAATCTCCTAATTCTTTCAATTTGCATCAACACGAAACGATCACTTAGAAGTAAATTAATATTTGGCAGAGCATATTGACGTTTAAAATTTATCTAAGTGAGCGACTCTGTGGCGCAATCAGCTAGAATGTTCGGCAGATACCTGAAAGGTTCCCGGTTCGAATCCCGGCACAAGCGTTGCAGTACAATGAATTATTATTTAATTTCTTTAATTATTACTTTAATTTCTAATACCTTCTAGATGTTTCTTTACTTTGCTGGAAGGGAGCTCCAGAATATTCCATTACGCTATAAAAGAGCCAAGAGCTCGACCAGATAATCAATTCTTGATTATGTAACCTAGAATGCTTCATCAATAAATACTTGGGATAAAATCAATACGTATCTATCTTTCTTTCTACGTGACAATATTCTTTGTTCAAGGTAAAGGAAAAAAAATTCTCTCTCTTTGTTTTTTATTTTTTAATTTAATTTAATTTATTTTTTGTAGAGGAAATTTGCAAAAACAATATTCTTTGAATTGTGAATTTATTAAATAAATAAATAAATATAAAAAAAAATGTGGTAAAAACGGAATTTTTGCCACTTACCTGTGTGATAAATATACTTTTGTCTTTGTTAAAGAAGCCGTTCAAATGTATTTATATTTAAAAAGAAAATTCACATATAAGTCTTGCATATTCATTACAAATGGTTCAAATAGTAGTAAAAAATAATTTTATGGCATGGTTTATGGTTACATGACTGGTATGTCATAAAGATATAATATTACAATCGCACTCACAAATATTAAAGGGACACGGTACCCTATACACAATTTTCTTAAATTCATATGCTTATATGAAAACGTTTGCCCATACCCTCTGTTTGGACATGCATAAAATTACACATTTTAGAAAAATACCAATTTTTTAAAAACTACTTTAAATTTTTTAAAAATTGAATATTTTAAAATTTTTACAAATTTTGCAAATTTAAATATGTTTGAACAATTTTTTTCTAATATTCTTAGAAGTATTTACTACGATTCTGTGCATGGGATTAGTATTATGCGTGATACTTTATTTTTATAATTTTTTTCGTGTCGGGTACTATAAACAGTAAAAAAACAACTATATCTTATATTGTGGATTTTTAAAAAAAATAACCATTCACTTAGATCTTTATTCTATGCATAGAGCCATCAAATACATTAAATAAATTATCCAGTAAAAGTTTCAAAACTTAATATTAAGTATAAAAAACTTTAGCGTTTTAAATACTCGATTATCGAGAAAAATAAAAACCTGAAAAAAATCCATTTCAAGTCTGTAAAAAATGCAGACGTCATGTGTTCTGGTTTTGGTTTTTGCTTCAACATACTGTTAAAAAAAAGTCAAATAACTGGCTAAATAAAGTAGCTAAAGCTACGAAATTTTGTACATTTTTGGAAAACTCACAATTAATAATTATTCCATATTTAAGGGTAATATGTATCCTTAAAAAAAGTAATTATTAAAGTTATTTTTGTGTATAATTAATTGTGTGCCAGTGGCGCACACAAGGGGGGTGTCCTAGGGGTCCGGACCCCCCAAGCCCTTGACTTTTTTCGGATTTATTATAATTCTAAATATATAGTACCTAAAATTTAATTAAATGTTTGTTATTAATGATTAATTTAATTAATCAATGCTAATTATTTATTCAATAATTGGTTTTTTACTGTTTTTTGTTCCCGAAAATCGACAAAAACAAAAAGGAGCATGATACAAGAATGGTGGACTTTCGACCATGGGCGGGGGGCGGCGGCCCCGCCCGTTGAGAAATTCTTGTGTGCGCTACTGGCTGTGTGCTATATATTTTTGATTGAAATTTTTAAGAACGCTTAAGGTATTAATAAGGTTTACGTACATATACTACTGGTCATTAAAATTGCTAAACCAGGAAGAAATGTAGGTAACAAAATGATATTTATTGGAAAAATATATCATACTGGAAATAACAAGTGATTAAATTTTCAAGAAATTTGGGTACATAGATCCTGAGAAATCAGTATCCAGAACAACCACCCCTTGCAATAACAACAGCACTTATACGCCTGGGTATTGAGTCAAACCGAGATTGGATGGCATGTACATGTACAGATACTCATGCAGCTTCAACACAATGCCACGGCTCATCAATTGTAGTGACTGGCGTATGGTGACGAGCTAGTCACTCGTCAACCATGGACCAGACGTTTTCTATTTGCGAGAGATCTGTTGAATGTGCAGGCCAGGGCAACAGCCAAACATTTTCCGTTTCAAGGAAGGTCCGTATAATATCAGCAACATTCGGTCATTTATTATCTTGCTGAAACGTACGGCTTCACAGGGCTCGAATAAGGGGGAGAGCCACGGGTCGCAACACACCAGAAATGTAACGTGCACTGCTCTAAGTGCCGTCACTGCAAACAAGAGGGGACTGAGTCGTTTATCCAATAGCATCCAATACCGTCATGCCAGGTGACGGTTCAGTATGACAATGACGAATGCAGGCTGCCAATGTGCGTTCACAACGATGCCTCCAAACATGGATGCGACCATCTTGATGCTGTAAACAAGCGTTTCTCAAACTGTGGGGCGCGCCCCCGGGGGGGGGGGGCGTGATATCCCAACATGTGGGATGTGAGCACATCAAAAAGTCGAAAACAAAAGATTATTAAAAATATATTAAATTACTGAAAAGAATCAAAACAAAAATACATCAGGATATAATAAAAAAATAAAATACACATTTACACTGATGCAATACACTTATAAATGTGTCAGTACAATGTATTGGATAACAATACTAAGTTAAGAAACAGTTTAATAATTACCATGGGCATGTCATAAAATTATATACAAGATTTAATACTTATCTTTATAATTTGTGCGGTTTATAATTAAAGTCGTATTGTAACTTCAGCGTCAAAGTATATTATTGCATTCAATACATTATTAGTATATGGAAGAGGGGGGGGGGGGATGTAAATTATTTGATTGAAAATTGGCTCACAAATATGGAAAGTTTAAGAAGTATTGCTGTAAACAGAACCTGGATTCCTCTAAAAAAATGACGTCTCGCCATTCGTGCACCCAGGTTCGTCGTTGATCACATCATTGAGGACGCCGCTGTCTGTAATACAGCGTCAAGGGTAACTGCAGCCTTGGTCTCTGAGCTGAGAGTCCCTGCTGCTGCAAACGTCGTCGAACTGTTCATGCAGACACTTGTTGTCTTGCAAACTACCCCAATTCTTGATTTAGGGATCATGACGTGGCTGCATGATCTCTTAAGGCCTGTAAAGAGATCCACAAAAATGCAGAACAAAAAAAAAGAAAAAAGAAAAGAAAGAAAGAGAGAGAGAG
>BMAV01024262.1:311383-342829 GCA_019973955.1 Trichonephila inaurata madagascariensis | reverse complement strand
TTTGTTGGTTTTGTAGAATAATTTCTTAAATTAATAGGATAACATGTGTCTGTCTTCTCGGCTGCTAGTGATATTGGGCCCCTGAGTTCTGTATCAACGTTCTGAACCTATCGATTCCATATTCTGCTCACAGTCATTGGATCTCGACCGACGCGAGCAGCAATACTGCGATATCATAAACCACAATCCCGGTACGCTAAAATTTGACCTTTATCGAAATCAAAAACGTGCTGGGGCGAAGATTTCTGCTTCTTGCACAAGGTATCACAACAACCTTTCACCAGGTAACAACGTTCAAATGCAATTTGTGTATGAGAAACCGGCTGAACAATTTCCTTATTTAAATACATTGTAGGTGTCGCTACAGGCTCCTGCTTTGTCTGAATGCGCTGGAAAGCTAATCATTTGCATTTCACAGCACCTTCTTCTTGTCGTTTAAATTTCACGTCTGCAGCATGTCGCTTTCTTAGTATAGCAGTTTTAATGGCCAGTAGTGTAGTTATATATATATATAAATGCATGCATATTATTATCGAAGTTAAAAGTGTAAGGTTAGTGTGTGTTAAGTAGTAAGTAAAAAGTGTTAAGTAGAAATTTGAATTTGAAATCTCCATTCATCAGTATTTAAGTCATTCTAAAATGACAAATAGCACAATTTAAGTTATTAATAATGTTTTTCCAAAACAACTTAATCATGTATTAAATGTCAATTTTTCAATAACTTAAAAGCCTGTATTTCCACCAATCGCTTAATCACTCTGCAAAACAGCTTAATCAATTCCAGAATCATTCCTTCACAGAGACTTGATTTATAATTTTCTGTACCGAAAAAAGGCGCAGTCGCAAGCAATTAAAAGAAAACTTCGGAATTAAAAACCAAAACGAAATCTATCTAGGCAAGATTACCTATTGCCTTTTTGGCAAGATCAAATACCACAACCATCTCGGCTTTTATTTCCAATCTCTTAAGCGTAACATCCATCATTGCTGAGTTGTTTTTTTCCTCCTGCAAAGCGAAAACGATTTATATCCAATTAAAGTGTGCAACTTGAAAAAGTTGTCGGCTTTCTTTATATATAAAGATGTCTCTGCTGCAAGAAAGAAAATAAAAAACGAATCATTCGTATTTTATTTTACGTGTCATCTTAAATAGCCAGAGGGGGTTTTGTTATAAAATAGAACAATTTTTTTTGATTAATGGCAATGTCATTTGCGTTCGTTTTCGATTAAGACTTTTTAAGAGTTTAGAAGTAAACGTTTTAATCATCTTCGCAGTCTGTTCCGTCTCTTACGTACTGAGCGGTCTATTAATATTAAATGTATTAATGAAATAATTCGAATTGTTATGAATTATTCCGAGTTTTTTGTGTGTGATACATTCGAATTCTTTATCAAATACTTTCCTCTTAAAGATACAAAAGAAGAAAATTCTTGACTCGAACAAAGATTAGGAAGAGGAAATAAAAACTGTTTGCAAATATATTTTTATTATTGAAATAATTTAATTACTTGTGATATATATAAAAAGAGAACGAAAAAAACTTTTAGAACTTTTTAGCTTTTTCAATAAATAATCAACCTAATTTTTTTAATTGTTAACTTATTTAATTAAACTAATCAGTTTCTTTAAGATACGAAATTAAAACATGTATGTTCAAACAATTGTTCGAATCTAATTATCTACTTCGAAAAAAATACAGGATTTTTTTTTTTGTCGGGATATTTTTTATAGGAAGAAAAACAAGAAATATTGTTTAAAGAAATATTGATAAAGCTATTTGTTTAGTCATGGTTCTTAGTCAGGTAATTTATAAGGTTATAAGTCAAATTATTTGATAGCTATTTTTAAATAACTGGAAGATTTTTAATGAAATTCAAAATGTTTTGTAATTGGTATTATTTATATTTTGACATAAATCAATATTTTTATCCATTTATTTATTGATTTAGGAAAACAATTAAATAACAACATGGCATTACATTTTGAATAATGTTCATATAATACAATACTACGCTCAGTGGCGCACACAAGGGAAGAGTCCTGGGGGTCCGGGCCCCCCCCCCGTTATTAATGATTAATTTTATTAATTTATGCTAATTATTTATTCTATAATTAGTTTTTTACTGTGTTTTGTTCCCGAAAATCGACAAAATAAAAAGGACCCTCTACAAAAAAGGGTGAACTTCCAAAACGGCCCCCCCCCCCCCCTTGAAAAATTCCTGTGTGTGCTACTGCTACGCATACATAAACTACTTGTACAATTTTGTATAGCTTCATGCTTCTGGAATAAAAATGTTATATAAAATTACAGAAAGTCATATTTTGTGCCTTTTTGTACTAGTTGAATTACTGCAACGTCATTTAAGCAAGACAGAATCAATTGCATTGCTCAGTTCTATAAAGTTAAATTTATTCTCTCTCTATATATAAGAAGTTTTTCGTGATGCTGTAATAAATTTATTTGTTATGCTACAGCAGTGGTCTTCAAACTGTGTTCCACGGTACACTGGGGTTTCACAAGGCATACACGGGGGTTCCACGAGTCACAATAAAAAAATCGAGAAGAAACTAATAAATGTGTATCCAAAATCGATTCACGTTCTCCATGAAGTTTCTATAGTTACAAGTATCTAAAGCTCATCCCCCCTATTCATTAAAATTGAAAATTTTATTTATATATGACGGTGCCAATTTAATCTCATTTTGGGCCCTGGGTGCAGAAGATCTATAAACCCCCCTTGACACTGGAGAATCGCAATTTATAACCAGAAAATCTGGTTAAGACCAGGTTATTCGGGTCCCGGGACCCTGGGCGCCTGGCCCAAGTGCCCAATGGATAAACCGGCACTGATATATAACTTTATTTTGCAACACTTTTTAAACTTTTATTATAATATAATGAAAGAATATTAAAATGCGCGTGCATTTTATCTTTATATATACATTTTCAACTAGATTGTGAATATTCTATTGTTTACTATCTCGGGTTCCACAAAACAATTTTATGCTGGTTAGTTAGCACAATGTCTTGCAAAACTAAATAGTTTTCTAGTGGAAAATGTACCTTTTTACATTTGCGAGAAACAATACCTTAATGGGAAAGAAAGGAAACAACATATCAATAAAGTTGATGCTAAAATTTAAATTTAAGCAAGAACAGCTTCTAAATTTTATTTGAAAATTTATCCAAAATACATGGGATGTGTCACACAGCTATAAACATTTAAATGCTATTCAGAACATTAAGTTTAAGAGAAATATATTTCTTAACTAAGTGACTACAAAAACTAAGTATGAAAACAAATTAAACTCAGAATATGTAATGCGATTGCATTTAATCTCAATAGAACTAGACTTCGACAATTTGTTTTAAAAATACTAGCAGATATTCCAGTTACTAAACATAACACATGGATAGGACACTTAAATCACAAATTAATATTAGTAATGAGTAAATTATATTAAAAAAGTTAGATTATATATAAAGAATTTTTAATAATGAATAAAATACTTTTTTTTAATTGCATTTACATAAATCGCCTATAACATGTGGATCTACTTTGAGTAGTATTTTGAGATACATTCATTGAAGTATGTGTATGGAATGGGATTATCCCCGAAAACATTTTCCAGTTCTAGGGATTCCACGAAAGCACCTTAAAGTTCTAGGGGTTCCATGAGTTGAATAAGTTTGAAAACCATTGTGCTGCAGTATTCACCTGAATATCTATCATTACTGATTTCATAGGGAATGCATGATGGATTGTGTAGTGGCACAGGATTGGTACTAAAAATATTCAGAAGAATAATGATGTAGTGTGAAATTTTATCAGGAGATCAGAAAAGTGAAATTGTACGTATACCACTCCGAGAAGACTTTCATATTCCATTCGTACTGAAATACACGCAATTCGCTGTAAATTGGCATTTGGCATGACTATTAGTAAATCACAAGGGCAGAGTTTTAAAAAAGACGGTTTATGTGTAACACATTGAAGGAATCAATATTTATTCAAGGTCAATTGTATGTGGCTCTGTCAAGGTGCCGAAGTAAAGACGAATTAAAAACTCAGTGCAGTTTAGAGGAAAAGGTGATTAGGAACTCTGACGGGACTTTATCGTGTTTTCATACTAATCCTCTTGGGGAATCTTTAGTGCCAGAATTGAGAGTTATTTCACAGCCAATCCTCTCAAGAAGAAACCATGATATGCAAATTAGTTAGTAGATATATAGTGGAGCTTTAGTATTCGCGAAGTAGAGAGAGAGAAGGAGAGAAAGTAAGCTGAGGTGCTGAACGTCGTGAGCTGATGGTAAGAAATTAAACTTAGAAGCGTAATTATAGAACGGGCTTTAGCGAGTTAAGGAAATTAAGGAAGATTAAGTTTCATAGCATAACTTTGCTTAAAGATAAGTGATTAGGATTCCAGGTACTTATTTACATAGAATTTCCTTATTTACATTTCATATCACTCCTGATTGCCTTCCTATAGCAAGACTTGCTTTGTTCAACATATTTGGATAATAATAAATTGGATTTATTATGTCTAACTTGGGTGATCAATACTTACCTCCCACAAATCTAGGTCGCTTAGATGAAGAGATGGTACCCCTAGGGAGAAGGGTATCACAGAACACTATTTTTGAAGAAACTCTAAATTGAAGTACAAATAAAAATGTGGAGATGAAGACTTGAAATTTATTTTTTTTTCCCTACTTAACTTATATTGAAGAAAAATAGAAATACACATAATGCATATAAATTACAGTTTAACAATTTGAGCAATGAGTATGAACAGAGTTGGATAATTTGCACAATACAATGGTCCACCGTTAGACGGACAAAGGGTATTGGGCCCCCCCCCCTTTCGAAGTATGAGTTGCAAAGACTTGTTTCGTAACTGATGGAACTCTTTAAGATCGTTTTAATAATCAATGACAGCAGTGACGTCTTAAGACTTCTTGAGGCCCTGGGCCCCAATGCAAAAATAGGTTTCACCTACGACCCTTTTAATTAGATGATATATAGCATACGTTGTCAAATACTCATACAAACAATAACCCGTAACAAATAAATGTGTGTGACTCACAATCTTACAAATCTAGGCACAAACCGACTCGAACACGCGCGCGCGAATACCGTCTTTCAATTAAATGAGTATTAGAGGTTGTAATACCGGGATACCGAATACCGGTATTTTGAACCATTTGTAGAATTTTGTAATACTGGTATTCACAAGTTTAAATACCGTTTTTTCGGTATTTAGTAGAAATTTTTTACTGTCTCCTCTGTAAGTTCAGGGATCGCCAACATAGCAAAATAGTATACGTTTTTGTTTTTATGTCTCCCTAACGGGCGAAATTAATTAAACTATGAACAGAAAGTTGCATCGTACAATCAAGAGAGGTGATAAAATATGGAAAAAAAAATTCAACAAACCAAAATATAATACAGAAATGAGCTATATCCAAAACCATCCGACGAGAAATCCATTTATTTGAAGATGAGGGATTTAGAAGTAAATATTTGGCAAAAGTGTATCCGCATTACTGATAGTACCACCAACTAGCACAGGTGCCGAGATGCGTTTTCGACAGGAGGTAATTTTTGCAAAAAATTACGTTCCAGGCTGAATGACAGTACAAATGATGCATTATGTTTTTTAAGATCACATTTAAAAAATATGTTATAGTTTCACAGACTGAATTGAGATATTTAAACTTTTTTGTGATTTATAAATAAGTAAGATGTTTCTTTACTTTTTTGAGATTCTTTATATACTGTTATAATTTATAAGTTACAAATTATTTTTTGTGATATTTACACTCGAATAAAACTGGCAAATAAAACAAAGAAGCGCCTATGTTTTATTTCTTTTTCTAAAATTTCTACTACCGGTATTAAAACCGGTATTCGGTATTTTTTAGGTCTTAATATCGGGAACAATACCGGGAACCGGTCTTTCACATTCTTTATGCTGGTCATAAATCTTGAAATAGTTTTATCAGATCCTAACTCCCCGAGAGCAATAGAGTTCTGGACGTTTCATCCAAGAAGTGCAACCTTTAACCCCCATTGCCCAGTTCCCTAGAAACATCTTCGATATCATCTTTCACCCTCAGTGGAGTTGTCCCATGCCCTAATTATAAAATAATGTATGTTTAATATTACTTGTATTCTTTAAATTATAAAATATCCTTAAAATTCATTAATTTTAGTATAAAATTATTTTCTTTATATTGAAAGTACAGTTAATTCTTCGACATTCTTTTTTCTTGTTTTCCTTGCAGTTTTCCTTTCTTTCTCTTTTGATGGGATAAGACAAACATATAGTAATTTAAAAAAAAGGTGTGAATAGTTGCTTTTTGTAATATATAGTGTTTATGAATTTAAAATATGTTTTATGTGGTTTATAAAGTATATTAAAAGATGAACCTCTATATAACAAATTTTCCATATAACGAAATTTTTTCCGGGATTAACGACTTCGTTATATAGAGGTCCGACTGTATATTTACTTAAGTTAATCTTCATGCAAGGAAAACTTTGCTCACAAATATACTCGTATGTCGACTGAAATGTAAAGAACAATATCCCCGCAAATTTCTTCACTCATGGGAATTTTTCAGCTAACAAAGATTTGTAAAAGTCATTGTCATATCATTACACTTTTTCTTCACCCTGTAATCTGACTTTAAGTGAACAAGTTCAAGCTGTAGCTTCTCTCAGGTGCTGTATCAATATCAGCAGTAATGGGATAACAGAGCAAATTTAATTTATGCTCAATTTTCTTAAAATCCTGAAATCTTTTTTTGTCGTACTGCAAACGCTGCAGATGATCTCTTAGTAGAAACACTTTCAGTTACAGTGAAATACTTTTAACGAGAAAACGCTTAAGACGAAATATCGGTTAACATGAAATAATACAACGGTCTCGAAAAAAACTACTATGTATGTTCATGCATTTTTTTCTCTTAACGCGAAACGAAAATCTGTTAACATGAAAATATTTCTCTTCTGGGAATGAACAAAATATGAAAAACATCAGACGCTCAGACGAGATTTAGGAGAGATGTGAAATGAAAGAGAGGTAATTCCATATGTGTTTCTTAGAAAGGAGACTAACTTGTCTTTGAAATACCCTCGGAATAGCCTGTGACACTCGCCAATTTTGTTTATCCTTTACCCTTTATCCCTACAAATGCCACATAAAACATTTCATCAATCATCAATTGGCTTTTGAATTCGGTGACTAGTGCATCGCAGTGTAAATGGCTTGCGTTTTTTTTTACTATTTTAGAAGAATTTGTTTTTTACGAACACAATAGCAAAGAGCTAGGGGGAAAGCCTTCTACTTCGTTTAAAATGCAGATGGAGCTTCTTGAGGCTGTTGATCAAAAACAAAAGACGAAAACGGAAATCTGTAAAGATTTTGGTATTACTAAATTTGGTATTGGTATACATGCATATATACATATCTGTGCAAATAAAATGTTACTCTAATAAACTTAATTTTGTTGAAAAAAAAATATTTTTTTTCATCTTTTATTTCTTTCTGCAATATCCTTTAACATGTTAAATTGGGTAAGTTTATGTACCTTTTTCTCAGAAACTACTTGTTTCTCATGGATAAAATTTTTACAATAGAATGTGTGTACTATCAATAACACTTTAACGAACGGTTTTGTCTTTGAGTTAAAAATTAAAGTAATTATGAATTTAGGATCTCAAGATGCTTTCGTTAGGCTACACGAATCCTACGTACTTCCAATTTTTTGAAACATAGCACACAGTTATAACTTGGTTCAATATCACAATGTTTTAAGATAATTAATTTCGCTACATGATTTCGAAATGTGCAAAAGCCGTATTTATGCCTAATTTTAGAATTTTAAATTCCACAAATGTTGATCTTGGAATCACTGACCATATGGTGTTATTAACACCATACCGTGTACTCATATATACTTTTGGATAAACCCAATGCACTCTAATTTTTCCACTTGAACATCATATGGATTCACGATCCCCAGAAACGTATGCAAGGAGAAACACAGGTGCTCCTAGCAGAGCTCAATTGATGCGCGTCTAGGAATAGCTTCATTTAAGGTATCCGACTGAGTTCGGAACCGTAATTTTGCAAAAGCCTATAAATGGATAATATTTCTGATATTTAGTGTCACTTAGATTAGAAAATGTATATAAAATTGTTTTAAGAATAGTATTACAATAAAAAATTATTTAAGTACAATATTTTCACAAAAAATGAACATAGAATGACCCATTTTCAAAATATTCTCCTTTTGTGAAAAATGCTTCTATTATAATAATACTTTGCCTGTATATAGCTCAGATCTCTGTACAGAGGCTCAACAAGAATTTTTGAAATATATAACTTAGAAGTGGGTTTATCCATGTTTTACGACAATAGAGGGGAGAAATTTTAAGAAAAAAAACACGCCAATAAAATTATTTCAATGGGTTGTAACTCTGAAAATAATGTGAATTCTTCAAAATTCATAGTTGAGCCTCGGTACAGAGGTCTGAGCTATATACAGGCAAAATATTATTATGATAGAAGCATTTTTCACAAAAGGAGAACATTTTGAATAAAGGTTATTCTAAGTTAATTTTTAGCCGAAATATATATTGTATTTAAATTTTTTTTGTCAAAATATCCTTAAAACAATTTTATAAATGTATTCTTATCTAAGTGAACCTAAATATCATGAAAATTATCCATTTATGTGCCTTCTTAAAATCAAGGTTCCGAACGTAGTCGGATACCTTAAAAATAAAAATACTTCCAAATATCGTATTTCCTCATATCATATATCATTTTAAACAGAAATATTTGAACTTTTAATATATATATATAAGTAAAAATCGATAATTTTTCAAAAATTCATGTGCCGGACCTTCTTAACGCGAAAAAATATTTCAGTCCCCTCAATTTTGTGTTAAACGACTTTCACTGTACTTTGTTTTCGTAATAAAAAAATTTTGTTTTCCTAAAAGTTAAAAAAAATAAATATGAATCTTTGATCGCACGCGGGAAAGAAATTTTGGTTCCAAGCCTATATTCTGACTGTCTTGGCGGCCTCTACTGCCCCCTCTCGGCTTGAAACGTCTCTGAATGTCATAACTAATGATAAATAAAATATTATGACTCAACAGTATATCAGTACAAAAAATCATAGTAAAACTGAGCAAAAATTCTATTTCTTTTCTAAAAGAAACACCCTGACTACCACTTGGTTTCATTAATCTGTAAGAACCAAAGTGACGTATTTTAATATTTCATATCCACTCCGTAAAATAACAATAAACGAAACATCATCAAAAAGAAGACTTCCATATTTTAAATGATTCTTTTAATTCTGAATTACACTGTCAAAAACGGTGCGACTTCATTTTGTTACAGGAGAAATCCCAACCCATTCACAAGACCTCATGGAAGCTAATTTCGTGCTGTTCTTCCATTTTGGGTTCACAGCATGGCGTATCCAATGCACCTGACATTTTCTTGCCTGAATTAATAACTTCCAGAAAGAGAATGAGAGAAAGTATAAACTACGCCAACTTGCTCTCTTATTCTTATTCCCACTTCCATTATTTTTTTCCCGCCGTTTCTAATTCGTTCCGAAAGTAACAATTTGAGTTGTCTATCAGCTACTTTTGGAAAGTCTTTGCTACCGGGCATAATCTATCTGTGTAAAAAAAATGAAAGAAGTTTTTTTTTCTTTTGCTCTATTATTATTTTTGACTCTGCGCTTTTCTACCTATTTTTTGGTTTTGTCTCTTCGTCGGATTTTTTTTTTCCTTTTATGCGGTGGTTCTTCTAATTCTTTGTGTCGTGGTGTGAGATTTGAAGAGCGTTCTTTTGAGCCTTCTTGTAATTGAATCTGTTGGTCTGTAATTAGTGTAAAACGCCGGCGGGTTTGCTTTTTAAGTGAATTTTCTTCTTCGACTAAATATTACATTAATACGACACGCATACCAGACGGTAGCCATAATTGGCTTATTATCGCCCTCAGAAACAACAAGGTGGGAAATAAATTTGCAGGATTTTTTTTTTTAAATCGCCGTGGTATAGAAAGGTCAAGTGTCTCCAAACTTTTTCATGGAGGAACAATGCCCGCATCTGTTATGTTGTGTCTCTATTTGAAAAGAAAAAAAAAAATGAAAAGACAAGTATGTCCTCTAGCTTTATTTTTCAGACCGCAAGTAATTGCATGCTCTTCAATCCACTTTTTATTTTTTTAGCCGAGGAACTTCATTAGATTACTTGTAATTTCTAAAAATCCATATTAAAGGTTCTTTAATGACATACTTATGTAATCACTATTTTTTAAAAATCTTATATTTATTCATATTAATTTAAATAATATCCATATTAATCATGATATATACGTTATCCATTTTTAAATGCTTTAGTTTTAATGAGTTTTATGGGTAGAAATACCTTTATTAATTACTTTGTTATAACATCTCATTGATAACCTGTGGTCATGGTCACGTTATCATAATCGCCGTAGTGGAGTCGCGAGTTCTAGTCCTGTTGCCCCCACTGACTGAGTGAGTATTTAATAGCGTCGAACAGTAAATGAACCCGAAGGCTATTGGTAATGGATCTCGAAATTTTGAACGTCGGTTAAGTGATAAGGACGATACATGAGTTGTCACCCGCTCTCCAAATTACCACACCTTGCCACCTGGAAGACTTTGAGCCTCGACAGATTTAATTAAGTCGTGGTGATCTAGTGGTTGTAGTCCAGAGAGTCGTGAGTTCGAACTCTAGTGCCATTTAAGCCTTGTCGTGTAGAGGAGGCTGATGGATGTTAAATTTGTCGTAGCTCAAAGCCCTGACGTTGGCGTGTAGAATTAGGAAAATGGGGTACCAGCTGAGATGTCAGCCTCTTCACATGACTGCGGTTTAGCAAGCATTGCTACAGAGTGCCGTCACTCCCCCAGCGATGACCTTAAGAAACGTATTTACAAGTATACTTTGCATATGGTAACATAAATCTGATACATTTACTATGATTTTTATCTTAGCTGGAATGGTAATATATACACTTTCTACCAACAAGTATTTGGATATCCATGCAAATGAGGATATATATGGTCCTGATCTATATTACGCATTATGTGCATAACTATTGTGAAATAATCAACATTGGTATTAGTCCTGTGCAAGTTACCATAAAATTCAGAGCTGTCCTACTTCGAGAAGGGCGTAATTGTCGGTTATCATAAAAGTGACCGATTCTTAAAGAGACGTATCTGATGATCTGACGTTATAGTGATTAAAAAGTGGAAGGCAAGTGGGGATTGTTGGAATGTGTTTTGAGATGGGAGACCCATGAAACTAAGAGATATAGACCGACTGTTTAAAGTGCTGTTCAAAGAAATTCGGAAAAACCACCCCAATCGATGGCCCACATACTCCAGGAGTTCCAAAAAGCATCCGGGACTGCTGTTTCGATAAAGGCCATCCGCAAGGAAGCCCATTTGCTTGGTTTCCATAGGCTGCCACCCACAAGCCTTTGATTACAAAATCCAACTGTGCTGCTCGGTTGAGATGGTGCAAAGACCATCAAAATTGGACCTTAGGGGACTGGAAACAAGTTCTCTGAAGTGATAAATCAAGGTTCAATTTATATCAGTTGGATGGCAGATTCTGTGTTTGGCGTATACCTGGAAAAAGACTTTTGTCAGAATGCACTGTGCCTGCAGTAAAGTTTGGTGGAGGTGTAATTGTGGTCTGGGGATGTTTCTCGTGGTATGGAATGGACCCTTGATCCCATTTCATGGTAAGCTCAACTCCGACTCCTACTGAACTATCCTGGACAAAAATGTTCTTTCTACGCTGTCGCAATTTTACGGGTTAGATCATTGTTACTTCCAGGATGACACCGCCACTTATCATGTTGCGAGGTCCACCAGGGATTGATATGATGAGACAATAGGGTGAATCGACTGGTCTGGCCTTCATAAAATTTTAAGTTGAATCATATAGAAAACCATTGGAATGAGTTGGGTCGCTGAATTAAAGGGTGCACCCACCGTCCAAAATCAGTGAAAGAACTTGCAAGTCTTTTCCAAGCTGAGTAGAAGAAATTATTACTGCCCATCATCCAAAAACTTGCGGAAAGCATGCGCCGGAATGTTAAGGCTGTAATTGCCTTAAGTGGAGTCTGCCATTTATTGAATATGAATAAATTTTGTTAATCTCTTTTATCACAGGTGTACAATTACTTATTAGTAGACCGTGTACAATGATGGAATATATTTTTCAATAAAGTTCAAACTCGTTTAATAAGCCGAAACAACACACCAAATTTTCCAAACTGCTCATTTGCTACAATGTAATGCAATGATTCTTCAACATTTCCTTTTGTAATGTTTCTTAATCAACGAGCATTTTTACATAAACGTAAATAGTTAAAATGAGTGAAAAAAATTATGCACATTCCAGACATCCATTAGTAAAAAGTTGCCTACGTAGTGCATTTTATTCCAAATTAAGGTTTTTGTTCATGTTTAAATCAGTAAAAGATGCAGACATTTTCTTTTTTTTTTTTTAAAGGGGGAGTATTTTTTTTTCTTTCCAAAAAAATTTCAATTAGGATAAGTACAGAAAAATAAATATGTAAATAATTTAACTTTTGTTGATTAATTTAATTCATTAATTTCACCTTAGTCTGTTTTCCAACGTTGTATCGATAGCGAGGGGGATATAATTTTTCCTTAAATTGAAGCTGGAAGGAATCGCGTAAAAAGTTCAAATATATTCTTCTAGTATAGTAGCCATCCAATTCATTATATGCTTTGCAACATTAGCACTATTGGCAACGGACCTTAATTGTGAGCCATGATGAATAAATAACCTTAGATACATCATCTGTGTGCACATTAATACGCAGTAAAATGAAAATTTCCAAGTCCTAGCTATTTTTTTTCAAGGTATCTTCTTTTGAGATTGGCTTAGGGAAATAAAACTAACATAAAAAAAAAAAAAAGATTGGCCATTTGTCTACAAAATATAAAATTCGTGATGTGTTTGAAAATTTAAAACAAAAGCTATGGATCATTTTCTTTTAAAAATAGGAAGTTAATTAAATTTTTCTCTCATTCAAGAAACATGATCATACCTTACAAAATGAAAAAAAGTGGATAAAAAAATTAAAATTCGAAAAATATGATACTGAAAATAAGTATTTATTTAATTTCAATGCTCTCTCTAAAATCAATTGTGAACATTTTGTTTTTTGAATTCATGATGTTTTTGAAATTATTTCTGTGCTTAAAATTTAATTGACTTTTGGTTTCTGTTATCTAATGATAAGCCTAAAACTTTTCAAAATTTAAAACAGCATCAAATGATTTATCCATAATTTCTGCTGTTTAAATATTTGAGGATCATAAAATTCTGTAGGAATGATACTAAAAAATTTAAGAGAGAGATTATGGTATTTCAATTTCTATTTTCTGAGTGCATCATATATTTAAAGTTGCTTTGAAATCTAAATATTTATTAAGTGAACAGACAATCTCTTTCAGCAATATTGTAAAGATATTTATTATTATCAAAGATTATTTTACCCTTTTGATATTTTATTAATCATATGTTGTCTCTATTTAAAATTTTCCTTAATTAAAAAGATTAAACAAACATAATATCAATTATATAAAAACAAAAAAATTAGAGTATTAATTTTCTAGTACCATTTTTCTTTGTCATATTTCAAAATGCATATTTATTTTACTGAACAGAGTTTTTGCAATGTGACCTTTCTATTTTTAACTTGGAGAATCAACTCTAAATATATTTTAATTAGTAAAAATTTGCTTCAAAATCCATTTTTTAAAATTATTTTTAAGATATAACAGACTTTAAACTCAATATTCGGAGTACAATTTATTCTTAAAACTGTTTTAATGAGTTGCTACAATCTGAATACAAAATATCGTTTGGTACTGTGAATATCAATATTGACATAATTCGAAATTTTACAAGTAAATAATTATACGTATGCGAATTTAAACAGCCAAAACAATAATAAAATACAATATAATATTAAAAATAAATAAAAAAATAATATTTAAAAATATTTATAACGTTAAATAGCCATATACATATATTTGAAAATTTAAATTGATTGTTATTAATGTTCTACTACTGAGCCACTACAGCAATGAACCTTCGATCATTTTATAGGTTAAATCCGAACTTTTATTAGCCAGATGATCTATAGTATTTCAAAAAGTCCGGATAAACGAAATTCTACTTTATATTAAAAAAGAATGGAATAGCTCTAGTGTAATTTCAAAGTGCAAGATAATGGTAAGTCAATTTTAAGATTTATTGATACGTTTTTTGTTTTTTTTTCGTAGCAATTTTGATTGTGAAAAAATTTAAGACATTAATAGGAATTCATTAATAAAGTACTATCTTATTGATAACTTTATTACTCAAGTTTCTGCTTACAGTCAGCAACGAAAAAAAAAAAAATTCTGAACTCGCATAGGTATTTGTTGAAAGAAAATCGTTAAATCAACAAAATAGTGATTGATAAAAAATATGAATACATGAATTTTTTAGTATATTTTTGTAAAACGAAATAAATGCCTTTTTTCTG
Organism: Trichonephila inaurata madagascariensis; assembly: GCA_019973955.1. Taxonomy (NCBI): domain Eukaryota; kingdom Metazoa; phylum Arthropoda; class Arachnida; order Araneae; family Nephilidae; genus Trichonephila; species Trichonephila inaurata. Next base: position 328,184 of record BMAV01024262.1, on the reverse strand, counting down.
AATTTTTTGTTTTTGGGAAAAACATAGTATGAAGAAATTTTGATAGAAATAATGATCTTGTATGAGAACTCTCTCTCATTTAGAACATCATTTTTAAAACTCCTTTTTTTAAAATTTTGATTAGCTAATGGTTAAAACACTTCTGTATATTTTTTGTTTTATGAGTTTCATGTATTCAACAAATTCTTCAATACGCATTTTGTTCTAATATATTTTCTAATCTGATTCGCAAACAAGTTAATTTGGTATTTTTCCGTTTCGTAGGCAAAATCTCGCCAAGGAGGCGTTAACATACAATATATACATAAAAATATTAATAAATATTAGTTGTCATTGGTTTTTCATTCATTTCTGATGTATTATGAAAATGACATTACTGATAAGAAAAGACTACGATTTGTTTTGAAAATCTGGTAGTAAAAGTTTACCAGAGGGAATATTGCTTTTGGCGTCGGTTGTATCATTTCTGGCGACTTAAACACCTGTGCCCTACGAAACGGAAATACACAGTTGATTTTTGTCTTCGTTATAAAACTCGAGCTATTTCAAGCGATGTTTAAGATATTATTACGAGGGTGGTTTGAGAACTTTCCGATCTAACAAAGATACAAGACATTTCTTCTGAAATTTTTAAAAAATTTTTCCACATAGTCTCCTTGTTACTCTAGACACTTCTGCCAGCTATGCTCCCATCTCTGTAACCAGTCCAAATAGTATTCAACTGCAAAATAATTGTTCACGAAGGTGATTGCCTCTTCATTTGACTAAAATCTTTATCATTCAAGCGCAATTTTTAGATGAGGGAACAAAAAGAAGTTGTTTGGTGCTAGATCTGGTGAGTAAGGCAGATAGTCAAGCAGTTCAATCCGTAATTCGTGGAATTTCGCCATGGCAACCGCTGAGGTGTGAGACGGTGCGTTGTCTTGGTGAAACAGGATTTTCTTTTTCTGCAAATGCGGCCGTTTTTCCGCAAGTTCTGCCTTCAGCTTGTCAAGTAATGATGCGTAGTATGCTCCTGTAATGGTTTTTCCTTTTTGAAGATAATCGGCTGAAATAACTTCATGACTATTCCCAAAAAATGTCGCCTTCACTTTTCCAGCCGAAAAAACAGTTTTTGCTTTTTTTGGAGCCGGTTCCCCCTTTGCAGTTCACTGTTTGGACTGTATTTTTGTTTCGGGCGTATGACGGTGTATCCAAGTTTCATCTATAGTAATTAATAGGCGCCTAAACTGTGTCAACAGAGCGTTAAAAATGTTCATTCGAACACGTTTTTGGCCTAACGTGAGCAAACACGGCACCCAATGCGCGGACAGCTTTCTCATACCTAAATGTTGATTTAATATGTGACAAACACGTTCTTTTGACATGTTCATAATCTGTGCTATCTCTTTCACTTTAATTCGGTGGTCATCTAGCACCATTTGGTGAACTTTGGCGATGTTTTTATCGGTAGTTGCAGTATTTTGACGTTCCGGACGTTCATCGTCTCCCAAGCTCTTACGGCCACGTTTAAATTCAGCTGCCCAAAGTTTCAATGTGGTAATGTGCAGAGTCCCCATACACAGAATCCAACTCATCTTTGATTTGCGTAGGCGTATTCAAAGCGCGCGCGTAGGCCTTTCAAAAACAAATATTTAGTAACAGCTCGATACTCGATTTTGTCCATTTTCAAAAAAACACTCATATCAACTCAATCAAACGACTATTACATAACAACTGCGCGTCCAAAATGGCTGAAACTTTGGTGAGTAATTGTCAACAGATGAACAACGAAATGTAAAAGCTTTTACTAACAAGTGCTGTCATCTTCACGTTGAGATCGGAAATTTTTCAGATCACCCTCGTAAATACATTTGATTAACATTTAGCAAAGTAATTATGTAGGAAATGGTATTCAATATTTGAGCTATTCTAATTTTTTAAGAAAGTTCACATTTTCATCTAAGTGTTTTAAATCCATCAGATTTCTTTTAAACTTATCACAAAACTTTTGAAGTTTTGCTTTGAAATCTCTAAAAATGTGCATCTATTTCATTTTCCTTTTTATTTTAATTCGACTTCTCCGTATAAATTCATTTTGAACCTTGAAGAGCCTTTCCCCCCCCCCCTCTACCATTTTTAGATATCTTTGACGATTATGGAACAAAAATTTTAACTGTTAATGAAACAGTGATTTTTTAAACTTTGTTTTTACGGCTTGCACTAAAAAATTGTTGATTTCTTTTTTTTAGAAATGAATATTTTTTTTCTCAAATTTTTCAAATTAAGAAGCACAAGATTAAAAAAGACTTCTTACCTAAATCAATTTCTTATCATTTAGATATTTAAATTTACATTTTCAAAGAAGTGACGATTAAAGATAAATGCAGTCATGGTCCTGAAGTAGATAAATTTTATTAATCGCTTTTCTAAAAAAAGTAAAATTATCAAAAATTTAAAATGGTAATAATTTTTGAAGTAGATTCTTTGTCAATTGGTTATATTTATTCCTTTCCCCCTATCACATAGTGCAATGCAAAAAGGGGGGGGATATAACTTAGCATTTGTTACAAAGTTCACTTATTTTTATGCAGTCAGAACAATTTACTCTGGAAACGAATAAACTTTTAAACAGAGGAAATAAAAATAAAGCAAAATAAGAATAGGAATTGAGAGAAGTGATGTGTAAGAAAAAAAGTGTTGCTCAATAGTAAAAACTTGCAAAATAACAATCTTCTAAATTATCACCTGCAGTGCGATGCTTTTCATTTTGACGTGTGGAACGGTTAATTAGAGTTAGAATCGTTTAAACAGCAGCGTGAAAAAAATAAAATACAAATAAATAAACTTGAGTAATTACGTTTGGCGAAGATTGGCTCAAATGAAGTTTCTTTTTTTTTTTTTCGCCTACAGTGTCAAACTTTGCTTGTTTGTTGATCCGAAGATGTTTTTATTTCGATTTAATCGTTCGCCAGAACCAATTATTAACGGCACAAAAAAAATGTAGAATACTTGTTCTTATTTAAACCGGCTAATGTGTTCTTTAAAAAGCTAATACTACATTATGGAAATGAGTTGAATAAATTTAATGCACCTTTAAGTTCGATTTATGAACTTTTTGTTGTTGTTGATACTTTTATTTTGTTTTAGATGATTGCGTTTAGAATGTTCGTATTTACGAATGAAATAAATGGCAAAAAATGAAAATATTCGCCTTTATTATTATAAAAATATTATTTTTCTTTTATATTGTTAAAAAGAATTGAAATAAGAGATTCAGTTTGACATGAGATTATAGAAACAATTTTATATCGTGATTTCTGCAATAAGTATTGCTAAAAATGTATATATTTTTCTTATTTGAAATGTAAAGAAAATGTTTCCACTTAAAATTTTATTCTTTTATTTTGATTGTTTAAACAGATCTTTTTCACTTCTGTTTCCTAGATTGAAAAAAAACTTTAAAAATTCAGAAAAAGGTACTTCGCAGATTATAAGCCATGATTGTGAATTAACTTTGAAAAAAATAAAAACAAAGATATATCTAATGAGTTATATGATAAAATTTCGCTATTTTTACATCCATTTTGTATTCAATTTTGTAAACCTTGCGTTTGACACTAGATGGCTCTCCTATATATTCGAAATAAAGAAAATTGAATGTAGAAAAAAGGCGATGATGAATATAAAATAAGAAATAAAGTGATTAATAAAATAAGTTGAAAAATATACATATATTTTTCTTTTATGTTATATTTAAGGAAAAGGGCGAAAGTTGAGAAAAAGAAAAAGAGAAATCTTTTTCTTATTGAATTATATATGTATTTTTTAAATATTTGTATCGAAATTAATTATTAAATCATGAAAACTTATCTTATTCAAAGATGGAATTCTGAGTCAAATAAATATAAACATTTATTCGTTTGATTCCTTAACTGAACCATTTAAAAAAACCAAATAACATCAAACATTTTTATATAATGATATGCATTACTACATTATGCTCCTTATTTCCCCATACTGTTTTAAAAATTGAATTACTTCAGTTTAGATAGTAGAAAAATAATTTTTGATTATTTATTTTAAAATTAAAACTGTGTTACCTTCAAATGATGAGGGTTGGAAGTAAACTAGTTCAATTACTGTGTAAATAATTTCATCACCGTTCTAAATTATGATGTCCACATTGCCAATATACCTCGTATTTCTTTGAAAGGTAAAGTTATTAAACAGAAAAGAGTCGTGATATATGAGCTGATATTACGGTTTTTCCAACAGAAACTTTAAAGTTCGATCAATAACGGATATTCAAGTGGAATACTAGCTAATTTAACATAATGAATATTTTTAAAGAATATTTCTCAGAATATTTTAAAAATAATTTGTATATTTTGTATTTAATTGGAATTTTTCTAATTGAAAATAACTGTATTATATGAAATTATTTTTATTTGTTTTTTAAGTTTTAGCTGAATAAGAAAAGGTGTTTTCTTTTTTTTCTTTTTTTTAACACGCCTTTATAAGCTTTACTTGTATGTAACGGAATCTTTGAACTCGATTTTTACCCACTTTAATTCTAAGTTTTGCACACTTGTTAAGGAACGATGGCAATACAATAATTTCATAACTTTGTTCCATTGTCCTGATCAGGATCAAGAGGATTAACTATTATCAGATTTGGTGAGAAAATCCATATAATTGTTCCAGATTTGGTGACTAAAAGATTAAGTTACAACCCTAAACGCGAAAACGCTCGTGGTTAATACAATAAGCAAATAAATTTTTTTTCTTTATGTGAGAAAGGGGAGGGTGTGTCAACAATTTCTTACTTTAATATAAACAATTATCTAGTTTTTCTGAAAATGGAAATAAAAAAAAAGACTCGTGCATGTGAAAAAAAAATAATGTTCTAACTGCTAAACTCAGACATAAAGTTTATTTTCTAAATTCTCTTGTCGGATATGTGGAATGAAACATCATTCCTTGCTTCATTTTACCAAAACAGCAGAGAATTAATTCTGAGGTTACCGGATTAAATAATTTTTTACAAACTCTTCGATTCAAAACGTGTACTTTTTTTTGTCTAATGCTGATGCAAGTTTCAACGAGAATATTGAGCTTAGTGAAAAATCCCATTGACTTAACACCTTCATTTGCATGAAATATATCAAACTTAGCTCTTCCAGATTTCTTTCAGTTGGCTGGTCCTACATTTTGCAATCCAGGCCGTATCGACGCACTTATAGGATGCCAATGGGTTTTCTAGATTCTAAAAAAATGTCGCATTTAAGATTAATTCATCAATCAATAGCTTCAAAAACTAAAAATGCATGCTTTTATTGTAGATCGAACTAAAAAAGGGAAAAAAATAAATTATAATTTTAAAAAACTAAAAAACCCGCTTTTATGTTTAATCGAACTAAAAAGTAAAAAAAAAATTCTTAGTATAAGAATAAAATGACTAACGAGAAAATTAATGTCATTGGGGTAAAATCGTGGTGTGCTTTGTACAATATTTTTACACTAACTCAGCATTTCGGAATAGAACTAGTAAGAAATTATAACAATTGATATAGATCACCTCACGCTTTTACCCTAATGACATTAATTTTCTCGTTAATCATTTTATTATTATATTAAGAATTTTTTTTTTTACTTTTTAGTTTGATTAACCATTAAAGCATGTTTTTTAGTTGTTTTTTTTTTAACTATATAGTTTATTTAAATACCAAACCATGAAAGTTATTCTAAGTGATATCTTTCTTAATTTGCTTGAGAATAAAAATGATCTATTAAAGCATTGAATTTCTTTAAAAATCCTTTTTAGAACAATCCAGGGAACCATTTTTTAAATTAAATTTATCTACAATTTTAAAGGTGATTAGATTCTTTTGGTATTTTTCTGTTTCGCCGACGCAGGCGATAAAGTCGCCCAAAATTATACAACCGACACCAAGCGGAATATTCCCGCTGGTAACCTTTTACCACCACATTTTCAAAACATATCGTGGTTTTTTCTCATTAGTTACATCTTTTTCATAATATATCAAAAATAGATATTTACCCAATGAGAGAGAACCAAGATTTTTTTTTATGTCTATATTGGGTATTGTCGCCAATAAAGCCTGGCTTTTGAGATTTGCTCCGGCGAAAAGGAAAAGTACCGTTTTTTCTTTAAATTTCGCTGATATATAAAATTAAATGTAAAACGAAAGTTTTGTTCTGTGCATTATTTATCAATACAAATTTTACTCCTTGATTTATAATTTTTTTTTAATCTAAAAGTGTATTTTTGTTTTATTCTGGAAAAATTTCACTTTTTCATAATTAAGACGAATGAAGAACTATTGATTTCTCTAAAAGATGAGTAATGTTATATTCTTTGCTGGCTAAATAGATTTATAATGCATTTAAAAAGAATGAAGTATGTTTTTGAAATAAAAATATCGACAAATCGAATCAGTCTAGATGTTACATAACTGATCAAATTTCTACGCCCGTCACATAGTCTTTGCAACCCATTTATAACAATTAGCATCATTCAGCATGGCTGTCATTTGATGGTTACAGGACTTAAATTCGCTACTTGCAAACCATGAATCTCTCGCATTTAAGAGGGATGAACTTTTCTTTTGGTTTAAGGGCTCACAGGACTCTTAACAGATATCCGTGCACTCGAAAAAGACATTCCTTCTTCAAACCAATGTAACTTAGCAATAAAACGAAACAATAATTTGAAATTTTTACCACAAGATAATAATATATATATACATTATTTCTCAAAATTTCAGAGAATTTGGGAAGAAATTAAAAAAGTTATAAAGAAACAAAAATTGGACAATTTTTCAAAAATATGAAAATTAGTATTTTACACCGCGCAGGATTCTAAAGTACAAAATTGATCAAAATTTACGAAATTAATTTTATTTGGTGTAAAAATGTTCACTTTTGAAATTATACACACTTTTAGGAAATGTAGAGAAAAAAAATATTTTTTAAATACAATTATAACGAAAATTTTAAAATTTTTAGAAAAAAATTAATTAAAATTCAAATAATAAAGATTCTATTACATTTTTTTTTCTTCTGAAAATTGATGTATGAAGAGCCTTATTTTGAACACGTGTATAAAATTTCAAATTGTGATACCATAAATTGTTTCTGAGAAATCCTGCGCGGAAGCTAAAATTTTTTTGTTTTGCGAAAAATGATGTTAAAGATAAGAAAGAGCAAGGGTTTTCGTTTAAGTTTCACTACTTATTTCTCAATAACTTCGGAAGTTTTCATAGTATCAACACAATTTTGGTACCAAAATGCTCAGAAGTATTGAGGCTGTAACATATATTTTTTTCAAAAAATTGAAAAACTTGCAATTTAAGAGTCCTATGAGCTCTTAACTAAACAATAATGATAATTTTTTAAATCAAAACTTGCATTGATAAACAAAAAAAAAACTTATCATTTAACTATTATTTAAACCAGAATTAAGACTGTATGTTTAAAAAAACCAACCATTCAGCTTCATAACAACAAAGCAATGATGAAAATAATAGAATTTTAAGAAAAATTGTTATAAAACAGAATAAATTGATAAGCATTTAAATGAATATACCATACACAGCATAATTACAATACTTGTTATATAATTTTTTGTAAACTAATTTTTAAAAATTATGTATTTTCATTTTGAAAAAAAATTCTTGTTAAATAATTATGTGGGAAATTTCCATTTATAAAATATAGTCTAACTGTAACATTATTTCCCCCTTACCATGCAACGTTTTTATTAAACTTAAATTGATCAGTAATAAGGAAAATTATATTAAATTTTTTTACAATTCTGTGCGACATCGCCTAAAACTTTTGAGCGTAACTTACCGAAAATGGAATATTATCCTCAAACTCGAAAAAAATAAGAGGATTCAAACGACTTTTATAGAAAAAATAAATAAATAAAAAAATACAGTTGTCAACAATTTTCTTTCTTATCCACTTTAAATTGGAATCACTAGCGAAAATGTATCGCATCTCTTTCAAAAACGTTCTTTAAAACCTGTCACGATCGCTCTCATTTCATCGATAAAATAAATTTCAATTTTTCTTTTCAATATTTCCTCGCGTTGCAGTTATTAAATATTTCTATATTAGCACTCCTCCTCCTCCTTATTTGTAGTCGTCTCGAAAACAAGTGCACACAACGGATACTTACTTATTCATACAATTCGCATGCGTTTGTAGTTCATACACTGCCTTCTTTTCACATTAAAGAGAGCAAAATGTACAACATATTACGATAAGATTCAAATTTTTCAAGCACCCTGCCCTTATTCACACGTGCATGCGCATATACATGCATAACTCAGCGCATTCATTCCCATATTAAACACGATGCAAGTATTTTGATTTCAGAAACTGGCAGCAGCGATAATACCATTTTCGAATATTCCGATTTTGTTGTTGTTTACACTTAAGAGAGAGAGAGAGAGAAAAAAAGCGAGCGCGAGAGAGTTGAGTTGTGCTTTACTTAAGCAGACGACTTTTCTTTTTATTTCATTCATGTAGGGAAAGGGGGGAGGGAATCGAAGTAAAGGGGAATTCAATATCATTATTATTATCTGTTCTGTCTGAGGAAAAGGGTTCACAAAGAACTTCGTGCTGGAGAGAAGGCGAAGTTAAAAAAAGAAATCCATTTTGGCTGTTTTAACTCTATTCCTTGTGATGCAAATGTGTTCGAATATGTTTCGGAGCATGTTTCGAACAATATATAGATGTATACCTTTCCCGTTATTTGCATATGAAAAATTTCCTCTTTTAATACATAGATTCCATTCTTTTTGAAGTGATATCTCTGTTATGCTGAGAAAAGGGGGAGTATCTGCTACTCGTTTTCTGAAAGATTCTAATTTGGTTTGAAATGTTCTGAAATGCAGCGGGAGTGATGAAGTAAGATTTTACTCCTTTTTCGGTACGAAAGGGAGGGGGGAAAGAAATGGGGAAAACGTCTAATTCGCGAATAAAGGTGCACTTTATTTGATCGGTACAAATTAAAGAAAGGCTGAGGTTAACTGTCTTATTTTGCTGGAACCGGATATTTCTCGAAAGAGAAATGCGCACACATTAAAAATCGTAAAATAAGGTGGCAGAATGTTTTTATTTTATTTTAATGAAATACGTTAAAAAATTTTGTTAATGAGAATTATTAAAGCTTTTGCAAATTAAAGACTTCTGCAATATACATTTAATTAGTTCAAATGAGTTTTCGCAAAGGGAATGCCTTAAATACACTAAATTTAATTTGGAAGTAAATTGTTTATTGTATTCTTTGTTTCTGTGTTTTTTTTTAGATAAATAATTGAATAATTTGAAACTAAAAAAAAAAAAAAAAAATCAAAAAAAAAAAAAAAAAAAAAAAAAATCTTTTTATTTTTTTGGGGATTTTGTTCTTTACACTAAGAATATTTTTATTTGAATTTTCGATTAAGGTTACAAATGCAAATTAGATTTCAAATATCTTTGAAAATTATATTATTTTTACTTGATTATATACTCACAAATTTAAATTCATTTGTAGATAGTTAAATCTCAGCATTTCATCTCTCCTGCATTGGGTCGATAAGTGAGTACCAAGCTTGCTTGGGGACTTAAACACTGGGGGTCTCACTTCAGACTGTCCACTTGATCGGGACATCTGCTCATGCACCACAGCGCCCAATGGTCACGTACACCTAGATGGGCACAATAGGCCCTGGCCCTCAAGGGCTGTTGCGCCACTGAGTTTGAGTTTTTGAGATAGTTATAAACAATAAACTTGCATTTGTAGCTTTGCTGATTGAATGTTACCCTAAACTAGTACTGTCATGAACTTCACCATTTTGTTGTTCAAAATGTCATTTTGTGTTCATGGTTATTTGATTTATGTTGTTATTTTATAATAAACATAAATCAAATTTTTAATCATTTCAGCCTCAATTTTCATTGTTTTGGTCGTTGGGTTATTAACTTTTCTTTCATAGAGTAAGAAAATGAAAAATGGGAAATGTAGTGTAGAATCTTGCAGATTAATAATTTAACCTTCTTTAATATTTGTAAAATTTTTGCGATTTTTTTTTTATAAATTTTAAAGATGGAAAAGTAGGGAAGCTCGGAACAAAATCGTTTATTAATTTTTTAAAATATATTTATAGTATTCGTGTTTTTTCAAAAACATTTAATTTCAATATAAAAAAAATGACGCGTTTGTGATTCATTTTTATTGATTAACAGTCTTGAGAACTTCATTTTAAACTTCTTTTCAACTTCTAAAAACAAAATAAATTTGTAGAAGCATATTTTTTTTCTTTTTTTTCGGTCAAATAATTGTCTTAAAAATCCGTTTAATCCAACTGTCGCCAAGTAGCACGCCACTTGGCTGAAAAATCAAAACTCCCCAATCCAAAGGCAACCCTAACGGTGCAAAGTTTAATTGTCTCACGTGTCATTCAACACAATCGCAATCGGAGCACAAATGCTTCCCCTAAAAGAATTCGAGAAGCCCAAAACGAACAAAAATAATAATAAATGTATAAGAACAAGAAATATGAAAAAACACAAAATTTTGGAATGGAATCAAACGTTTCTTGTTCTGACGAAAAACTTCGAACGAAAAACGTGTCAGAAAATAGATTTCCACGAAAAAGATATTTTTCGTGACCGTTTAGGCGAACATTTGACTTCGTTTGAGGGAATATTTTTTTATTATTATTTCTTCGCTCATTTGGGGCTCGTGATTCTTGGGTTTTATTAAAGTTTGGTACGATCGCTTGCGCTCTATTGTTTCTTGTTTTTATACCGTTTTGTGTAGCCAGTAAGAGTAAATAGGTAATAGTAGGGATCGTTTCAGAAATATTTAGTGGCCATTGTACGTGTATTCTTTGCCTGAATGTCTGCGTTTTTCTGGCAAAGAAAAGAATAAGCCGTTTACGACTTTTTACAGATCCAGGAAGTTATCTAACTCGGATCATTATTAACAAAAAAACGCCAGTTCTGTTGTGAACACGTTTGAAAAATGATTTATTAACGTAGAAGAGAGAAGTGCGTTTTTGTGGTGAAATATATCTTGTGCAACAAATCTGTGGCTAGTTTAGTTGATTTGAACAAAAAGCACATTTGATTGTCTTGAAGGATATTTTTTTAAAGCCCATTCGGAAGAGATGAAAACGAACGCAGAAATTATAAAATTTTATCCAAGTTAAAATTTTTTATTGTTGCTGTTGTGAAACGTCTAAATATTATTTTTAAAATGGTAATAAAATGACTCCTGTTGTAAAATCTTTTTAAAACAACTTCTCTTTTTGAAAGGCTAAATTCTCACTAGTGCAGTTTTGCTCTGAAAATTTAAATTTTGTTGTTGCAATAATTTAAAATCCTAGTTGGAAAAATATCTTATTATAAGGGATTGATAAAAAAAAAAAAAAAATCTATAGTCATTATACATTTTAGATTTTCGAAAAGATATACTGATGCACTATATGGAATATGCAAATAATGTATTCGAAAAATTCAACTTTTTGAATTACTTTTAATTTTTTTAGGAGTATCTTGGTCATAAGACCTTACATATAATAGTAACAATTTTTTTAAAATAGAATCAAATGTTATCATATTATTTACAAAATTTATTTTAAAACATTAATTAATTTATATTTTTTATTTATTAGAATAGTAGTAACTTTTTTGCATGCACGTATTGCGTTAATAAATATCAATCAATATTATTTCGAAAATTTTTTCTCACGTTAAAAAAAAAACTTTGATTCTAGTTGGAAATAAACTAAACGAATCATGGGAAGGAATAAAGAATTTATTAAATCCCTAATTGAGAATAAACTAAACAAAATTTGTGATTCAAAACAGTATGGTTATTGCATAATATGATTGATTTCTTATAAATGTCGTATTTTGAAGCTACTCTTTGAACTGTATTATTCATTCGATTAGAAATATTAAATAAAAGTAATACAATTTAATTTTAAAAGATTACAGACTTTTAAAAGTTTTAAATTTCGTTCTATTATTTGAATACATTTTATCATTAAGAGTCTAAAAAATATTTTCAGAATAAAATTTATGAGCATTGTAAGAGTGTAATAACTACTGAATTTCATGAAAAATACACTTTTATAGAAATTATACTCCAAAATACGCCATAAAATATAAGAATGGAATAAAATTTAATCTATTTTACTATAAAATGTACAAAAATGTATTCCAAATAATTCGAAATTAAGATTTATATAAAAGAATAAAGAATAATTTCCTTTCTCGATTCAATGCCAAATGATATTTTTAAACTTTAACATTGCCACCATCATTTGATTAAAATGTGGCACAAAAATATATATTCTGAATAGAATGATCCCAGTTATTTATTTTTGAAAATTGCTTGGGGAACATATTTTTCAAAAAATTCTTCAAAAAACAGCATTTTTGTGAGTAACATTGAGTATAATTTCAGTATCTGCGCAGTTTCTAAGAGAACACGCGTTTGGGGCTGAAATCTCTATTTACTTCCATTTGAATGATAGAATTAGTATCGCATAATGTTTTGGAATATTCGAAATCGTGATGTTTTCTCATCGCGCGAAGGTAACAGCTTCCACGAAATAGGAATATTTCAATTCCTTTTTTTCAAGCCCAAGCGTAAGAACAAGAATCTCTATTGTCACAAAAAAGCACGATCTTGGCATTTGAGAATAAGGTCACGGAGTACGATATATATATTTTTTATTTACTCCCGCCGCCAATTTGGCGAGTAATTTTCGCGCGGGAATAAATCCCAAGAACAAAAATTTCTTCTTTTTTCTCGTTGATATTTCGCTAAATTATTTGCCCCAATTCCGCAAATATAATGGGCGAATGCTTATGGAAAACACAATAGTCGATGTTGTAAAGGATAGACAACACACAATCCGAGCTTTATCTGTGAATTTCCATCTGTATTTTTCGAATTATTTATTCAAAATTGCTGCTTTTTAAGACAATACATTTTGTACTTTATGCTCATTTGTGTGTTTTTATTGAAAATTCGTTGTCTTAGAGATCGTTATCTTTCAGTATTCTTCCAAAATCTTTTAAATAGTACAAGCTTAACTTCTTATAGAAACCGGAAAACGATGATGTGGACATTATTTAGACTTCCGGAAAAAAAACGTTTTATCAACGAAACAATTGACTGAACTAGGAAGATGCTTCCTTCAGGAAATGCTTTTTTAAATCCTCTTTGGGGAAAACATACAACGACTGTTATTCTGTGAAAAACAGAGAAGAAAGGAATACTTAAAGAAATTATTCTTTTTATTTTTACAGAATTATATGAAAGTAATAACCTCGATTTTTAGTGGGCTGTCTTTTCATATTTGATATTCAAAAATTAATGAAATAGCAGCTTCAAAAGGAAAAGAATTCAGCATTTAAATATTATAAATTTTGAGTTCGGCTCGGTGGCTTAGAGGTAGTTGCGGGTTCGATCCTGGTTGTGTCGATATATTTTCTGGATGCAAAAATCTTAGGTACGCACGTTATATGATTATATGACGTGTGAAAGATTCCTTGAGAGACAATTTCGCTCTGACACTCGCAGAAAAATTAAATCATGTCAATATTTAGGATCTGACGAGAGCTTAATTTAAATAAATTCAAGCGTCAAAAATTTGGTAGCGAGAGCCGTCATTAGATGGTGCCACCAATGAAATTGCTCTCACACTTGGGGATTTACCGAGGCTTCAAAGATTTCACTGCCAAAAGGCAGCCCATTTGAAAAGAAAAAAAAATTGAGAACATGTTTAATTTTGCTGTCCTGTAACATCATGTAACTCTGACTTACAACTTAGTCACATAGAAATTAGTAACTATAACTTTGAAAAAGTTAACAATGTTACTTATTTGGGAACTGAGATAAATAATACAAATGAGCTGTCCTCAGAAATTGATTAAATAATCATTGCTGCAAATAGATGTTTTTGAAGAGTTGTTTAAAATTCAGTTTTCTCAAATTAAACTAAATTGCTACTTAACAAAAGTATTATATCTATCCTGACTCTTATGCATCAGAGACTTGGCCATTGACTTAGCTTTGGAAATTTTCGATCTTAACGCTGCATTCTTGGTGGGATCCAAGTGAATGGATCATGGAGAAGAAGATCAAACTTAGAGCTCTACAAAATTTACAAAAAAACCTGATATTGTAAAATTTGTCAAATTACAGAGACTTAAATGCACTGGTCATTTGGCTAGAGTGAATGGAGATCGTTGCTACAAGAAAATCTTTCTGGCAAAGCCCATGTGAAATAGACCTCGGGGCAGACCCCTGTTAAGATGGATTGACTGTGTCGAAAAAGACCTAAATATTTTAAGAGTCAAAAATTGAAAAACGATAGCCAAAAGTAGAGATGCCCGGAAAAAACTTCTAGAGAATGCCCGGGCCCACCCAGGGCTGTCGAGCCATTGAAGAAGTCAAAGCATTTGAGCATTTCCCAACATCTATAATGTTTAGAAAATACCTCCTCTTAACACGTATATATTTAATTTCTGTTCATCCTGTAGTACAAAAATATTCCAAAAATTTTAAAATTTAAGTTCAATAATTTAAGATTTAAGTTTGTTTTAAATCTTTTTCGAAATAACTTCAATTAGCTCAAAGTTTCCTTTTTAAACACCCTTTTATAAGCTTCACTTGTATATAACGGAATCTTTGAACTCAATTTTCACCCACTTTATGCGGTCAAATTAATTAATTCGAAATTTTGCTCACTTGCCCAAGACCGATGACAATACAATACTTTAATAATTTGGCACGATTGTCCTGATCACGATCATCATGATTAACCCTTTCCCATTTTAAAATCCCTTTTCCAGATTTGGCAACTAAAAGATTAAGTTATAACTTAGTTTGATTCACTATAAAGGGATGTTTTTTAGTTTTTTTAAGCTATAATATTTATTTAAGTTAAATTTCGATGCAGTGATCGTAATTTGTCATTTTCTTTTAAAATTCAATGATTGTTGAATATTTTAAAACCTTTAGTTCTTTAAGTTTTTTAGCCGGTTAAATGAAGTTTTTGTCAAAATAAAGCCCATTAAATGTTTTCAGACGGTTTCCAACCTCTAAAACCTCTCTACCGTCCGTGGTGTAAAATTACGAGTTTTATTCCCATTAGCATTCGTGTTGCTTCACAGTGTGACGTTAATTAAAATAAAATCCAACCATTTTAACTGTAATGAATATTTGTTATAAAATAATGGAAAAGAGTTTATAAGCTTTATTTAAGGCGATTTAATAATGACTTTTTATAATTAATTTCGTAACAAAAATAAATAATTAACGTTTGAATCGAACGGTGAACAAAACTAAAAAACGGTGTAATGACCAAATACAAATTTCAAGTAGAGTCGTTATTGAATGGCATATCGTTTAAAATCTAAAGGTACTTAAAATGAAACCCAGCAATTAAAACAACGTTATAAATAAATCTTTTTCTATCTATTAATTTTTTTATTTTATCATTATTATGCTTTTGTAATTAATTTCCTCCCGTAAAATAAAATGTTTTGTAATGCAGTATTAAACCGAATTATATTTTTCATCATTTAAAAAATAATTATTATCTTTAATTTTGTAATATTCTAATACTTTCAAACTTATCTTTTTTCGAAAATTTTTAGCAAAAAGTGGAATGTACCTCTAGTCAGCCTTAAAAAGAAAATTATTTTTTTTTTAAAAAAATCTCAATTTGTTATGTTGTTTTATGAATGTAGTTAATTATAAAATTATCTGTAAAAGTAATTATTTAATTTAAAATAGTAAAATTATAAAATTTCATCTTTCTTAGCATTGAGAGAAAAAAATAAATAAAAAGGAAACTAATAATTTTTTTGATGAAGCTTTTACCCTAGAATCTTAACTACCTCGAGATAAGTTAAAAATTCTTAAACATCGACAAAACCCACAAAGTTTATCAAAAATTTCTTCCAAATTTACTTTTGGTCATATCTTTTTCCACTGCTGCTCTTTCGTCACGTGTAATTCTAATGCAACTTCAAATATGATACCTACAAATGGCAATCTTCAAAATATTTATACTTTTTCAATTCCTACTATTAGCTCACACTCTCTATATATTTATTTATTTATCTTCGTGGAATTTTCAATCGTTATAAAATACATTTTAAAGCGCTCAATTGAGCTGAAATTTTATATGCATGATTATTTTGGATGACAATACAGTAATTTAATTATAATTAATAAAAATTAATTGATTAAAACTAATTATTCAAAGAATTATATATGCAGCCACGTTGGCATCATTTTTGGCGACTTAGCGACCCTTTTGGCGACTTGTGTCAAAACATGAAAAGGTTTTTTTCTCACATTTTAAGCGCTCGTTTGAGCTGTAATTTTCTGTACACTATTGTTTTGGGTTAAAAATACGATAACTTAATTATAATTAATAAAAATTAATTGATTAAAACTAATTATTCAAAGAATTACAAAAATAGCCACGTTGTCATCCTTTTTGGTGACTTTGCGTCCATTTTGGCGACTTGTGTCAAAGCTTGAAAAGGTTTTTTTTCTCATGTTTTAAAGCATTCAGTTGAACTGAAATTTTATATACACGATTGTTTTGGATGACAATACGATACTTTAATGATAATGAATAAAAATTAATGACCACTTAATGTTGTGATTCTGTCATATGTATTTACATATTTATATTAATTTTAACTATTTAATAAAAAAATAGCTAAAATAAAAATTTTCTTTGTTGATCTAAGTCGGAATTGACTT
>BMAV01024262.1:282340-310983 GCA_019973955.1 Trichonephila inaurata madagascariensis | reverse complement strand
ATGCTAAAAGCTTACATTTAAATCTTTGTAAAACGTTAAAACATTTTTACCCTGTCAAAACCATCAAGTCTAAATGGAATTTTAATTGAAAGATTTTTGAAAGACAATTGTTCGGAAGAGAACAAATGTCTAATTTTATATGTGAGATTACTAGAGTTTTCTTGATATTCTATATATCTTTTGCTCAGAAAAAGATACGCATTATATAGTCCTTATATATATATCTAACTATACGGCTATAATTGGTAATCCGACGTAAGTTTTCCCAAATAACTTTATTTACATTTTATTGTTTCAACTTTTTTTTTAAACCTTTCTTTCTATTTCAGTTATCTCGTTTGTTTCAAGATTTCTCATGCAAATATTCTAAGTATCGTTTTTTAGAAATAATTTTGTTTTACTTTGTAGGCTGTGCATTTTATGGAAAATGAAATAATTCTTAACTTTTGCTAACTCACAGAAATCATGTGCGTATCCTAAAAGAACACGTACCAAAGTTTCAGAATCGCAGCGCTAAAAGACAATAACTATAGTACATGATAGTGAAAATAATTTTGATAAAAATTTAATGAATGTATGAAATATTAATTGTAATTTTGCAATTATGAAAACCTTCAGTATTCTATAGCACGATTTCCTCTTTTTTAAAATTTTAAGTTCATAATAATTCTAGAACTTTCCATCTTTTTTCTACCTTCTGCCTGAATCTTAATTAATGTTGTAATTGCTCCAACTAAAATCATCTCTTGTTCTTCTCGGAATAATGTTAGATACAAGAGTTGTTTATGATGAAGATTCTGTGTTGTTAGAGGAACGTTGTGTTTAGTAAGAAGAGACATTTTAAAATACCCCAATTAATGTTTGTTTGTATGATGACAAGAATTCTTTCACTACGGTTAAACTATTGGTAACTAGTGATTGAAATTTGAGCTTCAGTTAGATTCGCCGACATTATGCAACATGTTTTTAAGAACTGACTTTACGCACAGCAATCCCCACCCTTTTTTCATACCATATTTGCTAGAATCAGGAGTTGGAACATATCCACCGATGACTAACCTCTGTATCTAATTATCCAGTTTCTTTGGGCCCTCAAATTAGAAAATGTAAAGAAAAGTCTTCGGGAAAAAATGTGTGTATTAATACATTTCCAATTTTATGTTATTTAAATTTATTTATGTTAAATTCAATTTACTAAATATTTTAGACTGTCTGAAATTTACCAAATTAACTTAAGAAACAATTTTACGACAGGGAAGCATGCGCGTGGATCTATTAAGTCTAAACCTCCTTCCCCAGTGAACGAGTGAGTGAATATTAACGTCACACTGTTCAGCTACACGAGGGCTTTTGCCGACGGATCACGTAATTTTGAAGCATGGTCAAGTGACGTGGACGACACCTGAGATGGTACCCCCTCTCCTAACTACCACACCACACCAACGGGAGGACATTTCAGCTCTCAACAGATTTAACATGCATCGCTGCCCTACACAGAGGGTCTTTAGTGGTACTGGGCTCGAATTCACGACATGCCTTCCATGATCCGATACCTTGACCACTGGGCTACCGCAGCCCTTCTCCTTCTCCAGAGTTATTAAATTGTTTCTTAAAGGACTTATTAAAAAGGTCGCATATTGATGAGTAAAAACCTGAATTTTTTTCCTCAAAGCTTCAAAAGCCTAGAATCCTTTTCCCTTATGTCGTTTCACAATTGCAGAATTGGCTAAAACATGCATGTAATAGCCTTATTTTAGCATTCGCAAGAAATTTTTTTTATTAATTTCAAAACGGACTGTTTTGTAAGAATGAAAGATATTGAGTAGGAAGGAATTAGTTTTTCAAAGTAATATATTTGAGTGCGCATTGTACAAAATTTCGAATATATTCTCTGGTATATGTGAACTAGTGACTCCAGCCAAAAGCAAATTGTCGTGGATTTTAGAATGTAATTTCGTACTGTTTGAAAAATAGAATTTTTACATATTAGTGAATTTTTAAAGCGACTGCATTTAATTCAATTGGAAAATCTAATGAAATACTAAAACTGGAATCAAAATTTATTACGATTATACATAAATGCTTTGTAAATGTTTAACTTGTTTGATACCACTAACAGCACAAGTGTCGCGTAGAACTGTACTTTTTAACATATTTAATGATGTCACAGTAAAATAATGATATCATAATAAAATAAAATATCTATTTATACTGTGATCGAATTAGTCACTTTTTTCTTCCTTTTCTTCAAGTGATTAATGGCATAATCATTTCATTTATAAAGTTGGTTGATTATGTATCACACCGTTCATCTGCTTTCATCAGTGATGAACTCCAATTTCAAAAAGTATATTATAACAATGGAATATTGGTTTTTGAAATTTTTAGTGGATAAATGTAAAACTCGCACTCAGAAATTAAGTATTCTTTTACTTCTTGCTTGATGCCCAGGGAAAAAACTAAAAGTTGGGTTACAAGATTCCATTGTGCTTTCATTTTTAGACTTTAAATATTTTTTTTAAATTTGATTTCCTTCTTGATATGTTTATAGATGTCAAAGGATTTTAATTCTGTAATTAATTGCCAATATTTTTTCTTTTTGTTCTTTTTTTTTATTCCATAAAAATTCTTCGCAAAACATAGAATCTTCAGATGAGTTTAAAATGGAACATGTTTAACTCTTCTACACTCTCTTCTTGACGCATTATGTCAAAGTCTAGAAAATGTTTTTCATTATGAAATAAATATATTTATATTAATTTTAATTTGAAGAATTAAAATTCTTGCATAACATTTAATTTTAAAAGATCTTGAAATTTAACAGATTAAATCTTTTCATATAAGTCTAGAATAATGTTGTTTTTTTTTTTTCATTATTTCATATATTTTAATCTAGCCTTTGGAATTTGTATGTAATCACTGAATAAAATCTTGCTAAAAGAATCATTTGAATTCCAGCACTAAAGTTGGATGGATGTTTTAGATATTTATAGATATTTATGCATAGAAACATTGAGCTTCATTTGGACGCCTCTCTATTATTCAATATATCAACATAACACAGTTTTTTTCGTTCCTATTTTTTGTTGAGATTTCGCCAAAAATTTGTAAATTAATTAATAAGAAGAAATGATATATGGGTTAAATAAAAACAATGTATGGGTCTTTGAACAATTTTTGTAGGATTTTGCTTGCATTTTATGGTAACGTTTATGAAGAATCTTCATAATTTGTACGTCTAGTTCACATGAAAAAGAAAATACTGCATGCCAGAAGAAGTGCCACCGTTGTTTTCTTCCAAATTTATTCATTCTATTCATGTCATAAAATCTAATGAGTTCTCAGAAAATATAGTTTTATTTTAGAGTATTTCATTAGATTTCTATACACTGACAAGAAATGGCATCTCGGATTCTAAAGATTACATTTTTCTCTATTATTTCCTACTCAAACTTTCCTCTTGCGGTCAACCCACTGTAATATAAACCGCAAATATGTGGGATACCATTCAATATGAACAATTTGCAATTTATAACTTATTCAGAGGAAACTTATTTATATAATTACTTTAACGTTGCATTCAAGATAGAAAAAAATACCAGGAAATAACTAAATAAATTCTTCAAAATTTTACGAATAAAAACGTAAGATTAGTTTTTAAAAAATTTTTAAATCAAACTTTTATATTCAACTCTTTTACACTAAGCACATACTTAATTCTTGTTAAGCTTTTAATTAAAACTGAAACTATTTTTTATCTGCTATTCTTGCTTTCGATTAAGTTTTTAATAAGTTTTTAATGCTATTGCACTGAATTTCCTTCTAAGTCTGATTGTATGCATTTGAAATATGTATCATTAAGGAATGCTGAGTGTGATGTTAAAAATATCACTTAAAATTTAAAGATTAAAATTGGAGTAATTTCTACCATCGTGCTTATGAAGAATGTTAAAAACAGGGCGTTTGAAAATCGCCCGCCTATCTTCTGACGAATCATCTTCAGGAAACAGTGTTGTAAAATAAAAGATTGTTTCCAAAAATATGTTTAAAAAAATATTTTTGATCTTTTTCGAAGGTATATTACAATGAAGCAAGTGAGGTCTCTAAGTTTTATCCACCTCAACCAAAAGAATCCTATCATATATACTTCAAATGATATATATTATCGTGATATGGAGATATTAAACGGTATAAATCAAAATCATATAAAAGAAAATAAAAATCATAGAAAATTAATTCTTTGTACTCGTTTTTATATTCTTTTTTATAGAAAATATAATCAAAAAGGTTGAAAGAGCTTTTATATGTGATTTTGCAAATGGAATACAATAAAATTTGTATGCCATACACGTTGTTAAAAAAGCATCCTCAATGCAAGTAATTTTTATACATCATGTGTTCAATCCTAAAACCTTAACACATAATAAAAATACTACTTGAGTCTAAAGTTAAAAGTGATAATTTTTTTCCCGTTACGTTTTTCATTTTAAATTAAGAAATGTTGATTCAAAATAAACTCTAAGGAGGTCATTTCAACATTGTAAGAATTGAGAACCACAAGTAATTTTTACTATACATAATACATATTCTTAAAAACTCCAAGAGAGACAGATATTTAAATAATCTTCACTGTTTTATAGAAACTTTTCATGTATGTTTTTTTACACAACGTAAGAAACAAATGTATAGGCTCGGAAAGAGGACAGTAACTTTTAAGATGTGTCAACGAGCGACTATAAATTTGATCTAACATTAAAATTTTTTAAAGGACTTTTTAAGAAAAAATTTAAGTAGTAAAAAAAATTAACTATTTGTGATAATATATATATGTTACCGTTAAAGTGAATAATTCAGTTATTTCGTAAAATAATTAGGTATTCCATGAAATGACAAGTCAGTTAAAGTATATAATAGATGAAAAATTTCCTACTTTGCATAGTTATTCTATGAAATAACTAAGGATAGACCGTTTAAATGAAACATAAACAATTTCAAAGATATTTTATAAATTAATTGATCATATATAGCTAAAATCTCTCGAAAAATACATTTTATCCCTTTAGCGGATGAATAATTGATAAATAATAAGGGAAAGCTAATGATATAATTTATTATTGCTAACATTAGTTAAACAGAAAGGGAAAAAATATATATACGTTGCACTGCTTATCATTTTTGAAACAAGCGCACTTTTTACTATTACACATTTTTTTTACAAGACCACCTGTTAAATCCTTGACCAATACCACAACTTTGAGCTGTTGCAACAGTTCGAAGCAATGTGTCAATATTTAGAACTTTTTCGATGGAAATTAATTCTCGCTGACTGAACTGATATCTAGAGTACAACTGTTTTATTTCGACATCTCTAGCTCCTGATCCGAAAAATCCTTCCCAAAGCAGCTAGAATCGGTTCAAAGAACTTTCGAGTGCCGTATTTCATACTTTAACGATCAAGTAATTGTTATTCTGTAGAATACCTAGTTAAATCGTAGAATTCAATAATTTTATATACTTTGTGTCTAGTTATTTCATGAAATACCTAGTTATTCTATGAAATAACGGATTTCAAGCTTTAAAGGAAACATATATATATATATATATATTACGAATAAACATGTATAAACACAATTTTTATTAAAAAAAGATTGATGAAACTAAGCATTCTTTCAAAATTTTAATACCTTGTAAAGTTTAATGTAATCCTCAAACTAGATTCTAAATGTTTATTTTATCAGTTGTTGCTTGTTTCGTTTTAAAGGCCTTTGTTTCTAAAAATGCTAAATTGTGCTAGTTTTTTAAATCCAAAAAAATTATTAAAATGCACTACAACTTTTTTTTTTTCTATCTTAAAATTAATTTTTATTGTGAAGCCACCAGACGACGATTATCATCGACTGCGGTGTTCGCGATCTCCGAGTGATCCTGTCGGGAAATCGTAGCTGGCATTGTGTGGATTTCAGTCTTAATGAAAATGATTTTCCGTGTAGAGAGGGGCGAAGGTCAAAGACTCACATTGGCTCTGCATGGAAACTTAAGGAGTGGGATGTCAGCTCAAGTGTCGTTCTTGTCACAAAACAGTAATTCCAAAATTGTGAGATCTGAAAATTTAATTGTCAAATTTAAATATAATTTTTTTCTCTTGTCCTATTTTTTTTATATACTTTTGCTTTGTATTCCTTTCATTCCTGTGTAATCTATGTAACCTTGTAGTTCTCGAACTATATAATTAAAATGAAGAAATTATATATATTTAATTCTCTTTTTTAAACGAATTCTATGAAACGTTTACAAACTTCTGTAAAAAGGAAATATTTTTGTTCAATAAAAGCTGAGAGGTGCATCAAAATAGGATTTTATCATTTTTTATTGCTAATTATAAAAGATCGTTTAAATTTCAAACATGCAATAATTGCAAGATATTAAAATCCTTTTATCACAATATAAGGGCCTTTAACTGCAGTATGCTAATCATATTTGTTACTGAATTAACCTTATTAATTAACCACATTACTTTAACCATGTCGCGTACCAATATTCTTACATTCACGAACTTAGAATTCCCAATTTAGTCCATTCCTTATCTTATCCGATTGGAATTATTGCATTAATAACATTCTTTGACATTCTGTATAATTACATTAACCATATTATTCTGAGAGAATCTGAAATTTGAATAGAGACTAGGATACTTTTGAGTCCTGCACTTTTTTTTTAAAAACTGTACACGTTTTTAATTATTTTAAAAAGTTCAGCGTCTATCCTTCACATTTAAAAAATTTTAAACAGGAAGTCACATTACACGTAATACAACGAATACCGGTACGAAACAGAGGAAGCATGGATAATGGAATGATTCAAGTTATGAATGTGTAATTATAGTTAAAATAATATTTGTATATGTCTCTGACCAAAGTGTCAAGATTTAGACATACTTATTCAATCCACGGTCAAGAACAACTGTGAATGATTCTCAGTAAAAAAAAAAAAAAAAACAAAAAATTAAAAATGTTGAAAAAATGAAAAAAAAAAATATCACTGATAATATATATGTAACGTTTTGAAGGAAGCATGATAACTCTTTTCGGCAAACAATTTTTCATTCGTTCATGAAGACAGATTTTAATATCATCTCAGCAGTGCAAACCAACTGTCCCTGTTTTTGAGTTGTTAGTTTGTATATTTATTTTTGAAAACTGCTAATGCTTATAGGCTTCAAATGGAGAGTAACGCATAGCTTACAGTAGTTAAGGCCTATAACCATAACTAAATGAGAAGGGACAAGAATTTGAAGGTGGAATGTCCTTTTTTTGAGAAAATATTAATTTAATATTGTAAGCGAATATGTACAGGATGTAGAATTTAAAGTTATAATTTATCTATCCTTACATACGAATAAGATTTTATCATACTAACAATTTTTAATCGATGAACTTTTCAATTTTATATGTTTTTTTTTAATAATAAAAGTTTAAAGGAAAAAATCTCAAATTACTGCATAAGGGCCAAGGGATTGAATCTTAGTCAATTTCTAGAATTCCTGAAGGTTTAACTATAAAGACGTCATTTACTTCATAATCTCGATACAGACATGAAAAGGATTTTAAAAAAATGTTTCAAATTTTTTTTATTTAAACTTATACAGCATTATTTATTTGAAAATAATTTTCATTTTTTCTACAAGATAATGTAACGTAAAAAAGGAAAATTAAGAAATCATTTTCAAAATGAAATTGATGAAATTTCTTTGTATTTTTTCGTTATTGAAGATAAATTGAAGTATTTAATCAAATCTGATGGGAACATCTTAGAAAACACTGGGATAGGGGGGGGGCGGATATTTTCCTGATTCTCCTTGACCTTTTCGATTTAAAAGTTAGTTTCGCGTTCAAAATGTGTATAAAAATTGTATAGACAATAATAAAATAAAATAAAATATGAAACGAAAATGCTATTCAAAACAATCCTTTATTACAATAAAAGACATGTAGTTCCTGTAACATCAGATTTGATAACAAATCCATTGGACGGTTTATTTCAATCCTTTAATGACTCTTAGAACAACATCACAAAACGAATTTAATAGCGACAAAAATTATTCATCACATTATTAAAGACCATTTCATACCCATGAATCTCAATTCCATTTTTTTTTCAAGACTTTTCGTTAAAAAATTTTTTTTTCACTGGCGTAAAGCCAAAAAAATTTTAATTATATTTTACCACTTTTACAAAAACAGTTTTTTTTTGCTATCAAAATAAATTACATTTGCAACGACAATATGCAAGAAATTCTACAAAAAAAAGCTTGTATATTCAAATAAATATATTAGAAATTCAAAAAAAAAAAAAAAAGCATTCATATTTTGTGAAGAGTTTTGTTATGAAGGATGAATATAACAAGTAATACTACCTTGTTGAGATCAGAATTTACAAAATCTTTTGCTGGTAACAACTAAGCTCTATTCTTAGTTCACATATAAAAAATATCCATGAACATAAAAGAAAAAAAAAAAAGACCTGAAAACACAGAAATTGTGATATGTAAGTAGAACTGTTATGTTTCTTCGCAAAGTTTTGTTTGTGAATTGATACATAACATTTTATCCATTATTCATTATATAATACTTTACACTATAATATATCTTCAAAGTATGCAAAACTCAATTAACGTCCAAGTCTCGAAACGGTAACGTGGTAAAATGCAAATTACACAAACGTATTGCCACAAAAAAATTCCTTATTTGAAGAGAATCATTCAATCAAATACTATTTCGTCGAAAACAATATGCAAATACCAAGTTACAAGTTGTAAAGATTTCTGGTGGATGTCAATTTTATACTTCCAAATTTTATTTGATCAAAAGCTATGAACTGCATAACTGTATTTTTTTTCACCAAGAAATTGTTTTTGTTTTGTGGTTATTTTGTATTTTTGATGAACATTCTATCCCTCGAATTTCTCAAGTTCAAATTGTTCAATCCGGAATAAAACTTTCAACCAATAGTCCTTCATTCAGATGAAATTTACACTGATAGCGATGGTCTGCTGAAAGGATGCTATATGTCTGTTAGAAAAGTCTTGTTTTCAATCAGTTCAATTCACTGTTATTTCAGACAATATAAGTGGAAATATTAGTATCTGGACTATCAAAATTCGGAAACATTTCCATTGAAATTACAAAATTATGATACAATCTTCCCACTGTTGGTAAATCTCATATTGGTAAATACCTTACGAGATTTAATCGTGCTCATTTTTATTTGGTTTAAATCACTAGAAACTGTTCTAATGCAGCTTGTAAAACGAATTTTACATAAAGAATTCGATCTTTAATGCCAGCTACACATTTATGTCAATTTTCTGCAGTTCTTTTAAAATGGAATCAATAGACTCGTTCTGATTTTTTTCTGCACGATTTCGATAACAGATATTTTTTTTTTGTACAAATCGTATACATTTTGCAATAAATATTCAAATTGAAATTTTTTGATGAATATGGTTGAATTGGATTGAGTCCTTGCGGCAAGAATTTATTTATATAGATAAATATATATTCAACATTATTTTAAAATGGTTTTTAAACCGGTAGCTTGATGATTTATAACTAATAAGAAAGTCAGATTTGGAATTTTTTCACCTATCAATGAAATGAAATTGTGCAGTCATTGTTCTTTATTTCCATTTAGTTCTTCTGAATTCATAATTGTGTTCTCTCTTCAATCAGAATTAAAACAAGCTTTCTTTTTCTGTAGTTGAAGAACCCGGGAATAGGATCTTATTGTTCTTTTCATATAATTATATGACTGAAAAACTGAATATATTTGCTATTTAAATTCAATAATAAAACTCCACATGTGGTATCTGAAATATATCTAATTTATGAACGAACAAACTTGATTTCAGTATTATCAGTAGGTATCAGACATGCATCTTTAAAATTGAATAAGATCGTTGACTCAGTTCTTCTGATGACCTTCGCAGAGTAGGTGTACTATATTGAATTTCTATCCCAAATTCAGATTTTTTTGGATTCTGTATGAGTGTTCCAGACTGGATCAACGTCAACCTCAGTCCATGATCCGTTCTTTTAACGATGCGAAGACAATTCAATTCAGTTCATACATTTATCACTGTGTAAGGTTCATTGTGTGGCTTGCCCTTGATAAAAGGGCTGTAGTGATGAATAACTATTTGGAGAGGGGTAGACAGCCCTTGGCAGGACTGGCCTGCTCACCGCTGTTGTCACGGGTGGAGTCTGTCTTTGGTATATATCGAGGGTGGGCATGGCAGTGGAAGACGCTGTGGCGCTCAGGTGGGGTGTGCCCAGCCCAGACAGAGACGAGATGGTGGACAGGTAGCTGCTGTAGCTGTATGGCCAGTAAGGAGACGGTGCTGGACCCCACAATCGAGGAAATCTGGCGAGGCTAGCACTGTCTGGAGGGAAAACTTCAAATCCTATCATGGCTTGTCTTTTCCACTTCGTCCTATAAGAGAAGGAGTACTTAAAAAAAAATCTAAATAATGAAAGTTGTATAAAAATAAAAGTTTTGGCAAATAATAGAATAAATATATAACCGTCATGGTAGAAAACCTTTTTAGAAAAGTTCGACATATGTTATGTGTTTCTAAAGCTTTTGTTAAACAGCGAAGATTTAATCACTATTTTCTCCGGATGGATCTCTTTAAATGCGTTTTTTAATGAAAAATGCTTTTTGTAGCTTTTCTGTGAAAATACAGGCCTACTATATATGGAAACAAAACTGTTGAGAAAGAAGAATTTCATTACGTATACTGAAGCTTTTCATTAAAATAACTATACCAAAAACCCTAAATAACAGGCATTTTTTTAGGATTTTTCAGCAGTATTAATTATACTTGCAATACTTTTTACATTTAAATTCATTGGAACATATTAAAATCAAATATGTAATTAATATTTTATGTATAACAAGCAAGTTTTTGAATTCAACATGAATAGAGAAGAATAAAATTTACAAACAAATCTTGTAAGTATAGATCAATTCAAATACACATTTTTGACTATCATTAAGGATGAACTAAGACCGTCGAGAAAAAAATGTACGATTCTTATGTTTTTTTAGTCATCATATAAATTACCAGCCATTGAAGCTCACGAAAAGATTTAATAATAAACTTAATAAATGTTCCTTGTTTAGAAAAAATTAAATTTTAATTAGATTTATTATATATATATATATAAAGATTTAATTTTAATACATAAAGTATTAATCCAATAATTTATAATATTATAGTGCATTTCGTAGTGGAAAGAGCTACCATGTAATCCCAACTAGATTGTTACCTACCTTCTGTTTTGGTACCACGTTTTGACTTGTGTATCGGTGAGATTTAATTTCACCGCAAGCTCCATCCTGTCTTGTACGCTAAGGTACTTTTGTCTTTCAAAACTCTTCTCCAACGTCTGAAAAAAAATTAAATAAAAAAATTAGTTAATCGAAAATGATAAGTATAAATTTGAGTGATAAATATAAATTTGATTTTATAAATTTGAATGATGTAATACGTATGCTATATATTTAAAAATATATATTTCTATTTGCATTATAATTTAATTACTTTTAGTACCGTAGTAGCCCAGTATTAATTTCCTTCGTAAGAAAAAAAAAAAATAAAATTAATTTTTTATTTAATAAAAAAAAAAAAAAAAAAAAAATTAGGAAAATCACATTTAGAAGATAGTGGCACTTTGTTATAATCGCTATTATTGTTATGTTGTTATGGACAGCCTAATTTTTTTGGTTTCAAGTGTATGTTCATTAAGAAAAATTATAGCATGTTCCATTAAAATATTTCTATATCTTAGTAAACTTAACTTTCAGCATGAAACATAATTATTAATGCATGAAGATAGGTTTAAATTACATTTCATCGCTCGTTTTCATTATTATCGATATTTTCTTTACCTGTTATTGACATGAAGCAGTCGATTCTCAAATGCTTCAAATTTTTATCATTACAGCGAAGGAAGAGTAATGATGCACCGTGTTACATAATTCTAAATCAATCCCACATGCGATTTAAGTAATAACTAATGCACTAACTCCTACAGGAGCTTACGTTCGGTAGGTACATAAGGGATTTATGACCCCAAAACGCCTCAATGGTTCTTCCTTTCCATACGCGAGATATACCGCATGGTGTAAATACGGTTGACGCTCACTTCTAAGATAACCTAACAATCGTACTGAATTTTCTACCATTCTTTTTGTAATTTGACTCAAACCTCCCCGTTCCTTTATTACTTGCTCTTACAGAACTTGAGGGTACAAAAACAGTTTTCCATAGTTAATGAGTATTTGGAGCAGCTTAGCCAAATATTGTCCTTTAGTGCCAATAAAATTAATCAACCACACAACTTGTATACTAATAATAAATACTGTGTGAATTACTGGTGTATTCAGGAAGAATTTAAATCACCATAACAAATTAAAAACTTTTTTTCAAAGTGTAGAAATCTCTTTTATTAACTTCACAAGGAATAGTTCTGTCTATAACTTGCTGGTTGTTCGTTGTTTCGTGCTGTGTTCTTCGCATTTTCAAATGGATTTTAGATATATAATTTCATAAATGGATTAAGATTCATTGTAATATGGACTTCGTTCTGATTTAAACAGAAGGGGGAAGGTTACTTATGTATTAATTTAAATTTAATCCCATTAAAACCAATTCTCAGCGTGCGATGTTTGTGGTGTACTGGCATTCATGCTGAATTTTTGAAGTTTACTTTTACTATGATGCTTTATATTTTCTCCTTTAAGATAAGTTATACTTTAGCTCATATAATCTTTATCTTGTGTGGAGATTAGAATACGTACATATAATATGGAATTTAACATTTTATTACATTCCATTCCTAATCAAGTTTCATTAAAATGTTTAATAAGAATGCGATTAGAATACTTAAAAAAAATCGAATCTTTATAAAAACATTCATTACTGTCTAAAGAATCCCTTAAAAGAAATATCAAAATGAGCCTTCGGGCAACAGAAAATGATTCATAAACTCACAATTAACTATCCCATGCAAACCAAAAACGCGATAATGACTGCATCACTTGAGGTGTCACATCCAACAAAGCAGTACCAGGTAATTAAGACTCAAGACAGATAAATAAAGCACTCTGACAGTGCGTTCCTTTACGAAAATAAAGAAAAAAATCGGAGATTAGTAATTAAAAAAAATAACCATCTCGCGCCTGAATGTGTAAGTTAATAATAATAAATGTCCGTCCAGGCAATTCAATCAGAAAAGGTCGCACGCAAGCCGAAATGGACGCACAAAACGCTCTTTGAAAAGCTCATTTAGGAAGAAAAAACGCACATTTAGTGCCAGTGACAATAAATGATTTATCGCGCTTGTGGCCATCTTCTTGCTCGAGGCGGTCTTTGCCAGAATTCGGAGATTAGTAAAAGGTAAAGAAAGTCGTTCTCTGGCAACTTAATTTTTAAAAAGCGACGTTTTCTTAAAGGGAATCTTGTTTGTCTAATGGATGTCAAACTCTTAAATGAATGAGGCCTGCTTGAGTATGATTCATAGTGGTGATATTTGTCTCTAGTCAGAATTTTTACCTTTTTTTGCTTGTTGTTGTTATTGAGGATGACGAGAGAGAAGTTAATGACCTTTTGTGTATATATGTTTCCGTATGTAACTTTTTCAATGTATGGATTCGAAACATTTGAGGTCAATATCTAATTATGCTTTGAGGTACCGGACGCTCTTTTGATGAATAATGTCTTGAGATTGAATTGGTTTAATTTTGAATACTATGCAAAGGATATGGGTATGAATGCCCAATTTTGATTAGAAATTGTATGGTCAAAATAGGATCAGAGTCAAATTTTTCTGAACCTCAAATTATCGCTGTTGTGTTAATAATATAAAAGGCGTATTTTATTGGTAATTTTTACTATTATTAAATTCATCTCCAAACCTAAAGTATGCCCATGGTACCTGAGTGGTTAAGGTCACGAGCCAGCCGGTTCTGGTCTTAATGCTGCTCAACATCTGTCATTTATTGGGGCTGAACTACGAAGTAGGCATGGTGGAGAACGATAATCACCAAACCTTCGATCGTGATCCAATAGTAGCTCATGGGGACAATTTAGGTATATCGCTCCTATTGACCTTTTATGGAGATTCTTTACTTGTGTCATAAAGCATTTTGATTTTCAAGAAGATAATGCTGCAGTGGAGTTGGTACTGATTGATTTTCAAGTGATTTATCAGTAAAATCGCTTTTTTCAAGCTCTGAAAATATTTGGCCTCTTGTTCCTAAAGAAAAATACCCAATTTTGGTAGATTTGCCTCAGAGTGAAGATAGCATCCAGCTCTATATTTGTGGGAGATTTCTTTTTACAGTTTGCAATTTATTTAAAATAAGTACAGATACACTGATGAACACTTGGACAACTGTATTCAAATCGTTGGCACTACTTTTTCAATATTAAAAAACTTGTTGATGACAGAAAAAAAAAAGCTCCATCTCCCATCCTTTTCATTACTAACTTTAATGAAAAGGATGGGAGATGGAGCTCTTTCAGACTTACTCTGATAAGAAAATCTGTTATTAAGAGGACCAGGACATGTTCGAAAGAGTAAAGTACCAAAATTAAGACTATTTGCTTATGGGACATATATATTTAAAAATTTTCAATATAGCTTAGATTTTTTTTTTGTGATCTTAGTCAAGATGTTTTAATCATTCTGTAGAAATACAAAAATAATTTTTAAGTTAATTTTTTTTTCTGTTTAATTTAATTTGGGCATAAGGTACAATTTTTTTTTTTAAAAAAAAGTACTGCTTAAATATGTAAAATATTTTTTGCCCATATACAAAGCAATACAAAAAATATAATAAATCTATTTTTTTAGTGAAATATTAATTGTTTTTCTTCTTTTTTATACATAAAACTACTTTTTTAAAAAAAACTATGCACTACTCGACTAAAAAAAGGGGTTCACTATATGCAGAGGTATCATGTATAGAAATATAAAAAAATATGGTACCATATCGTGCAATAGGTTTTTTTTAAAGTGTACCTAAAAGCAAAAAATTATGTTGTGGAGAAAAAGTGAAAAAACTAAACATTTGTAAACGTTTGTTTATATTTTTGTCAATTACTTTTTTCATATTTTAAGGTTATTTTATCAAAGAAGATATAAGTGCTATATACATTTTTATATTTAGAAAAATATGCACTATTTTTTAATACAAAAATTGAAAAATCAATTTTTTGAATGTCTGTGATGTTCTGTATCTTTTAAGTTTAACGTTCATTACGACTACACTCCAGTTTCTTTATTATGCACTACTCAGTTTCAATTTCTTTTTGCTTTATACAGTTTAATTAAAACTGAATTCGTACTTACTAGAAATGTAAGTTTATATGCAGTAAACAAATGTAAGATTTTTTTTGAAGTTGGTATTTCTTTTGATTGGTAGTTCACAGTAGGATTTAAAAACGGTACGGCAGCTCAGAAGCTCTATAAATTTTTCGTCCACTGATGTAGAAGTTAGGTGCAATCTCGGGTATCATCCTCGTCGCTTAGCCATGGCTGAAAACTGTGAGGTCATTCGCCAATCACTCTCGTGTTGCTTCTGTGCACCTCATATATAAACAATGGGCTCAATTCATGACGTCACATGATAAAGACAAACACGTGTTCTCCATTGAATTCAAAACAAACATTAAACAAATTGTACTTGTTGTTCTATTTGTAAAACTTAGATAAAAATTTTCAAATTTTATATTTGGATAAAAATGTTTAAATGTTAAGAAGAAAAAAAATTCTTCAAAAAGATTTTTTTAAAGTAAAAAAAAATCGTATTTTATGTTTATACTTTTAAATAAAATACATTTTGTATATATATGTACTTTTTAAGAGAAAGTTTCTGCAAAGAGCAAAACTTGGCAACACCGGAGCTCGTGAACTGATTAGCTGGAAACACTAGATAGTTTTTATCGTGGACTATGACGTCGCATGAGTTTTTGAATTGATTGGCTAGAATCACGTGGCTTTCACTATCATGTGACTATGACGTCACATGAATTGAGCCCATTAAATACTCATCAAAGCTTATTGGAATCTCAACATTCTTTTTTTTAAAATCAGAATCAGCTTGATATATTTTCATCTGACACGTGGATTAAAAAAAAGCACGATTTAAAATTTTGTTTTGAAAATATACGTCTGCAAAAGTAAAAATTAGGGTCCCCTTCCCCTAACATTAACTTTACAAAAATTCTATTCATAAACCTTAAATGTTGGCACAAACTAAAATTTTAATTTTGAATTTTAAGATATTCTATTAATTGCTCCAATATAAAAGTGATATTATCTGTTTAAGATGATTAAACTAGATGATAAAATACCATCCACGAAAAGAAACCTCAATTTTGAAACGTTCCTTTTAAATAACTGCCTTTTTTTCGTAATATTGTTTAAAAAAGTAAAATTTATCTTTCAACAAATATGCGGAAATTTTATGAATTGTTCAGTTGTGTAATTTTATGTTATTTTGAAAGGGCGGCACATTCAACAAATTTCAAGTAATTTAGTTCTGTTGAATCTATGCACTATTTCACGTCAACAATGGAAACAATGAAAGAAAATGAAATATTCTGGAAATAGGTAAAGAGGTGCGTAAATGATAAGACAGGAATGTCTATTGTAATAAAGTGTTAGTGATGAAGCCGTTAAAATACATATTTACAAAGATTCCAGTGGAGAAAATGGTTGAACGAAAGTGTTTAGTCATTTTTACAAGTTTTTTTCTATTAATGTTTTTGTCTTTTAATGATAGCTTTTGTTAAGTTTATGATTTGTATATTGTTTTTTTATTAAAATTCTTTAATTTTTTTTACGTTAAAACCAATATAAGAATATTGAGGATCTGGATTGATTTATTATTAACGTCACACTGAGACTAGAATTATTGAGGAGGGATTTTGTGTAATTTTGAAACATGGCCAAGTGACGATAACATCATCTGGTATCTCCCAGCAACTCCCTAAACTTCCTCACAATGCCAACGTGAAGACTTTTGAGTCTCGACAGATTTAATGAGTCTCAAGCCATTTAACATGACGACCCACTCAAAATTTGGATCAGTATGTTTGTGAATAAATATTTTCTATTATGAACATAAAAACAAAATATCTCTTCAAAACTAGCTGATATGCACGGAAAACAGCTTAATTTTGTTAGCATCTTCAAGAGCTAATCCTAATATACATGATTTGGGGGGGGGGAATACAATTTCAAAAGGCACATAAAGTAAGTACTAATGGTTTAATAATTATTTAGAATTAAATGTTTTTAAATTACTTATTTTTATTTTATGCCTAACTTAACTAACTGAACCTGTAAAAAGTTTACTAACAATTGAGCCTGAGTAGTATTTTTGTCTTTTTTATTATATTATTTTTAAATTTCCACTACAAAGACTTGCAATTAAAATGTGCTATTTGCATGAAAATCCCATAATAAGCTAATAAGGAACAATTTTTTTTGTTTAATATTTGGAAAAGTTGGAAGTGTCACGTATAATTTTTTTTATCAGATAGTGGAACTCTTCTCAAAAGGTTGACTACCCCTGGTTTAGAGCTACGTATTAGCCCCTGGGAAACAAACATCCCCCTCTCAAGTTATATTGATCAAAAATGTCTGTCGGCGAGGTATTACTTTATTTTAAATACAACAGTTTAGAGAACAGTACAATACTTAGAGCTTTTATCACTCTCTCAAAGCTTCCACATCATTCCAAGTAAAGACTATGAGTTTCTATAGATTTAATGTGCATTATATATAACCCCTCTCAAAGAAGGAATATAATCAAAGTGGCATAATTTGTGCTTAATACAAGAAGTACAACTAACGCAATTCGGTTTTTTGTGAGACGCAAAAACTATACATATTTTTTATTTTTATAATTTATCACTGATTTTTAAATCATTTTTATGATTAGAAATACTCTCATGAAGCTAAATACACAGAGAGGGAGCAGTTAAAAGTTCCATTTTTTACTAGCAGTAGTCTTATCAAGTTTCTTCATTAGATGTCTTATAGGAATTGATGACATCAATTTCGCCAACAAGCTGTAGTATCCTAATGGTCATGGGCATGAACCCGTGAAAGGTATTGATACAATCTAGTTATAGATTCGAAACCTGATTTCACAAAAATTAAAAACAAAAACTATCGCAATGCGGGATCGTTGCATATTAAATCTGTTGAACATCTAATTCCTTACTGCACGATGCATAAGTATGAAGATGGGTGCTAGTTCCGCAATTATATATCATGGTTTAATTACGAATACCGTCGATAATAGTACTCTTGTTACTTTAAAGAGCGACAAAATTAATAAGAAATAATCGGCTTAACGAACATGAATAAGGAATTGAATGTTTTACAATATATCAAGCTCTAAGTTTATGTCAATCGCTTATTAGTTTTCTTCAGCGCAAGACTTTTTATTTCTGGCACATTTAATATTTTCTGAATTCACGTTTAGATGAGAATTTTTCAAGAATTCATATAGAGGAAATAATAACATTTCAATTCTTTATTTAAAATATGTAGACTAAATTTTTAAAAATGTTTTAATTTTTCGAACACGAAATTTAAAAAAAATATTTAAATTTTCCTGACTGTTTCCTGGAGCCATGGATTGGAAACTTCTGGTATATAAAACGAGAAGACAATGAAAAAAAATCTCGAGAAAAGTTATCTGTACTCACTCTAAGCTGGTGGTCAGTGAAAGCTGTGCGTGCTTTTCTAGGTTTCTTATTTTTCAAAGAAGGACTATCTTCCCTCTGAGGTCTGGAATCGTACCTGTCGCTTCCTGAAATAAAGAAAATAATAATTAGAATTCAAGACATACTTCTTTAAATCTATTTCAATCTTATGATACTCTCTTTCAACCATATGCATTTCTGTGTTTTGGTTCTATATTCTCTATCTTATTTTATATTTCAATACAGAATGAAATATAGAAAATGTATGGTAATTCAATATTTATCATAAAAGCTTTTAAATTTTTGATTATCTATGAAGATATTAAATTTACCATCAACGATGTTTTTCATCATGTGAGCAGCACGACAATCGTTGGTACCGAGACTTGCCTTAATTTTTAGCGTAAGACCTGTGTCAGTTCACGGCATGCGAAACGCCATCTGTGTAATTAAGAGAATTAGGAGTGAATTGTTGGGTCTTCAAATAAGAATATGTGAACTGTGTTTGCGCCAGCCCAACTGCGCATACCCAGTAATTCTGATATGAATGTAAAAAGTGTTGTGAGTAAAAAATAAATGCCAGTCCACTAGAAACTGTGTCATGATTGTGTCATGAGAATAATGAAGGAGTAATTAAGCTATCGACTAAAAGAGAACCATAAATATGGACAGTGTTTGCACCATAAAATTGGTTATTGTGCTAGAGACTCTGGAGTCAACTGCTTAAGTGTTGAAGTTGACCCCAAAAACCTGAAGTTTTTAATCCTGGGTCATTGGAAGAATTTCAGGATGGGGGTGGGGGAGCATAAATGTGAGAAAAAATTAACTCATCTTTTATTTTTAATGACAGTCGATAAAGTTCCGCACTTCCTTCTATTGTAAATTATATTACAAAACTTTATACATTAGAGTCCGAAAACTCGGCACTCGACCGGCAGTTCGGATAACTCGACCACACTGTTACGGGTCGAAAAAATCCCACGCATGCAGACCTATTCAAGATCATAGAAAATAATGAAGACATTAACGTTGAGGACACCGTACAAAAGCCTAAAATATTACAATACTGAAGGACTAAAGACTGTCGAAACCACCCTTTGGTATTTTGAACAAGGTGTGTCGGTAATAGACTTATAGTTCCTTCGCCGTCTTCTTGATGAGGCAGTAAAACTCAGAATGTAGTACGAAAGACAACAGGACATAACTCATTTCTTCCAAAAATTATAGACAATGCTAAGTTGGCTACTTACTTTTCATTATCGAAATGTCTTAATGACTT
Source organism: Trichonephila inaurata madagascariensis (assembly GCA_019973955.1). Lineage (NCBI taxonomy): Eukaryota > Metazoa > Arthropoda > Arachnida > Araneae > Nephilidae > Trichonephila > Trichonephila inaurata. The sequence goes on along the minus strand of BMAV01024262.1, from coordinate 290,917 downwards.
CATAAAATATTTTTCTGAGGTGTGTCTGATCAAGTAATTTACTGTATACTATGTATTTATTAACTTTAATTTTCCTGCTCTATGCCTTCATAAAATACGCACTTTTCTTTTGTTTAAGGGTAATTTTTTTTTGTTTGACTTGAGACATTAATCGTTATTTAATGCATGAGTATATTATTCTGAAAGAAACATGTCTTTTTTCCTATTTTTTGAGTGTCCATAAAATGCTACTAACTGATTTCTTCATGGCATTATTTTACGTGTATTCTGATTAAATTACTTGGTAGGGAGAGAGAGAAGATTAACTTCTTTATTTTTGTAAAAAAAGTATTACGGGATATTAAAATTTGAATTAACTAGCTATTTTACTTCTATTCAAATATTACTCTTTTAGTATTTAGTCTATGTTTTTGTAAAATATCATATATTCTCTGTCGATAAATAATAAAATGCTTAAAATACTATTTATATACTGATCTTAAATAAATCAGTTATAAGCAACTATTAATAATTTTTCTAAATATGTTACGACAATAAAAATAAAGGTTAACGTTGAAGGAGAGATCTCTATAATCAAAATATCTAAGGTATTATTAGAGCAGTTTTAATGGCATAAATATATTGATATTTCCTTTTTTATTCTTAATTAGTACTGGTATCTGAAATTTTCATAAAGCATTTTTAATCCTTATCAGTTTTTCCACGGTGTTAGATTTATTTATTCCTCAAAGAAATTGAAATTATTTAAACCAGTTATTATGTTCATTAAACTGCTTTAAAACAGGAAAACTATAATTTCCAAGTGATATTATCTAAAATTTCTTTATTTTTAGAATAATAGAGATTTTTATGACAAATACAAATAATTTAACTTTGAAAAACTTAAAAACTAAATAATTATTAGAATTATATAAGAAATTTGTTTCTTTTTCTTATGAATTATATTGCATAATAAATTAAATGATGCAAATTTCAATAAAAGTAGCAATGCTAAGAGGTGGGGCAACTGTTATATTATCATTAAGTAAATTAAACTTTTAATAGAGTATCGTACGGAACTAATTATCACAATGAGACAACTCCGAATGTGTGGAATAAACTTATATTCTTTTGTGTGGCCATCTCTGTTTTATGCTGCTCGTACATGCCAATTATCACCATCGTAAAAAGAAACTATTAGCTGTTAAGAAACGTTTCTCAGTGCTCTACCATTCCGTCTAATAAAACATTGTTCTGAAAAACAATCGTAACAAGAAAGCCCATGGCATCCTTTCCTCGCTCTCAAATAAACGAATTCTGTTTACAAATGCTGCAATAAACATTCCCACAAATAAAATATCTTAATCGTGTCATTTCCAGCCTTGACTTGAACCCAAAAACCTCCATTTTGCGAATGCTAAGGAAAAAAAAAAGACATCCCACTCTTGTTCTTTTTAACAGTTCCAGCAAGACCACTCGACTTAACAACGACCGTCAACTTAACCACCGTCTTTAAAAAAAGAAAACGAGTGAGACATTTTTACGGCTCGAGGAAGACTTAAACACACATCTAGAATCCTTCATACATTATGCATCCTCCAATAAACACCGAAGAAAAAACAAAAATTCACCACCGAAGAAGTAACGTTAGAAAATTTATACGTCATTACGGCCACACGGGAGCTATTGTCCATCGGAGGTGTATGCGGATTCGAATCACGATTCCGCCATACGTTATTCGCGAGTACTGGCCATAATTAAGGCTATTTCTTACCACTAGGCCCTATTCAAGAGGCGGTGCGCAGTTTATCCATTGATGGCCATTCGGCGGCTTTTTTGGCTACCCATGTAGCTATCATGTAAATGAAGTTGGCGATTCGGAGTAAAAAGTTGAAGAGATTGGCAACAGATGGCGGTGGGAGCTCTGTGGAGAGGTATCCCTGTGTGCAACATCCTTTCTCTCTTATTCATTTAAAAAGTTCCGATTTTCTTTTTTCCTAGAAAAAGGCCGTAAAAATGTTGTTTGGAATAGCCGCTATATAAATTGTTTATGGTCCGGCCGCTTGCTGAATCTGTTTGCTTTTGAAGAGGGTTGGATCATAAAAGCATTAAATGAAGATGAGATTTTTCTTTCTTCATGAAATTCAATGAAGAAATTGTTATACGACATTCCTGGAGAAGGTTTCTTTTATAGATTTTCTTCGTATTTAACTTTCATAATTTCTTTCTAAATCGCCTTCAACAATGAGGTTTGTGAAATTTCCACATTTTTCTGTAATGTTCGTGGTTATTTCAAGTGAAAGATAATGTATTTTTATGGACATATTTTCGTAAATATTTGCTATGCTGGAAACTTTCATGCTTGTTATACATTAAATTATGAATAAGCTTTTGAAGAGCATTTCCAATTTTTACATTAGACTGTTCGTGAACTTATTGTGTTCAATTTATTCTTTAACTTATATATTTGATGTGTAATCAATACATTGGTCCGTTCTATTGACCTTAATTTCATTCTATTTATACTTCAGTGATATATGATTCATGAAATTTAAAAAAGAATTCAATATTTATTGTATTAAGTTATAAAACTTATTGTTCTTTATTTATTCAACTCCATGCAATTAAATGCATTCAGACACGAACAAATGGATCTTGTATTATCTAAAAAAGAAAAATAATTCTATCGTCGCATTAAATATAACTCTGCTTACACAGATTAATAGACATTAAGATACACTGGATAACTTTTAGATACTAAAATTTAGAAACTGAGTAGAATATGTATACTGAAATTTAAAATCTTAATTTGAATTGCTGATATTTTTTCATATCTTGACTGCATTATTCTTGCAGTTTTTTTTTAACTGAAATATAAACTCTTATTAATATAAAGATTCTTTTATTTTCCTCTTAAACCACTATTAATGTTTTTTCTTCTCATTCAATATTTTGTTCTTAAAAATTGTGATTAGAATTCGTCAGACAAAATAACCATAGGAAAGGATTTTAGAACTTGTAAAGTATATTTTAAGATAATTCTTATACTTGATATACTGATTCTAAATACATTTAAATTGATAACAAGTGAATAAATTCATCTTACTAATTACAGCTTTTTAATTTCTTGTAATAATTAAGATTAAAGATAATGGTCTATACTAACATTATATGTTCTTTACTTGGTAGAATTTCCGATAAGTGCTACATTTATAATAGTTATGTGTGGTAAAGGTTTTTATTGTATATTGATATGTTACAAGATATTATTTACAAAAAGTTAACTTATATGTTAAAAATATTAAACATATAAGTCGCTCAAAACAAGAATAAATCATTTCTCCTATTAATAAAACTGAATTATATGATGGTAAATCCTCTCTAATGAACCTTTGTAGAAAAAACCCCACAGCTTTGCCGTTTAAAAATTAAAACATTAAAAAATGGAAAAAAATAGAAAAAAAATCTCGTTTTATTTTTAAAACGAGATAAATCCCTCCCCATATAATTTTACTAATCAGAAATTTTTATCAGAAACACGGTTAAATCAAAATCAGATCTAAAGGAAATGTTTTAAAATTATACATAGCAAAATCTAAAGGAGTATGAAATACGATCTCGAAAAGATACTTCGAAATATGCGATTTTTCTTTGACGTGTGCCAATAGAAAAATCAGAAGTTTGGGTTAGTTATCAATAAATATCAAATTTTCGGAAAATTTAACTTCTATGTTTGCCTAACTATATCTTTTAAAGTAAAATATATTTCGCTTGTTAAGAATAGGACCAAACTCAACATTTTTCCCCCCAGATTGAAAAATACTTCAGCATTAGTATTATATTCTGCCTTCATTCAATGAAAAGTAGTACTGGATGTCCGAAAAACATGATTACACTTTCAAATTTTAATTACAAATATAAACAATCATATTCGCTTAAAGTTTTTTATGTTTCATAAAGTAAATACCAAAAGTTTTTTTTTTTTTTTTTTACAATATTGTATTGCGTGATTGCAATGTAGGTCACGCGTTATACTTTTGTTTTTGACAGTACGCTACTTATCGTCAGAGATCTTTCCTGCCACATAAAAATTGTGCATCTTGAAGGTGGACTTCGTTTATAGGTAGTCCAAAATTTACGCTGTGCATGTGTTGCAGATTTAATTTCGAAAAACCATGCTACAACTTGCTCTTGTTCTTGTGGTGAAGCCATTTTGAAACGAGAATGTTGCAAAACGAGGACGTTGCACCATCTAATTTGCATTTAATTGAACAAAAACTTTAGTCTTTTCTTTATACAACAAAAATAAAAAAAAAACTCTGAATTTGTTATCTTCATCTATTTTTAATTCATTTATGAAGGTGTAGTCATACGTTTCGCACTCCTATATAATTTATCATACTTGACATTTCTAGCTGAATTAATCTGTTTCTTTTTCTAGTGCACATTTTATTTCATATTTCTTCTCCTATACAGGAGATAGACAAATAAGTAAAGTATACAGGTAAAGTAACATATAGTGTGTCTACACATTTTAAAGATGTATTGTAATATATATATATTACACTGGAAAGAATTTATATGGAAAATGGGCTATTTTTTGGTCTGAAATTGCGTTTCGGGTGTCATTCAAGCTCTTTGAAATCACGCGAAGACAAGTTTATATGAATGAGGAATGTACTCTGTGCCCCAATATTTCTTAATATCCGTAAATATCAGTGTATAGAGTGAGGTTCCAAAAAGCCTACTTCGAGTAAGCGGTCATGCATTCAAGACCCTCCCCCACTTAACTCCTCATCTTCATCAAAGAGGGCCCATTTGGCGAGGGAGCCAAGCATGAAACGCAATTTACCATCGAAGACGCGAATAGTGCCTTAAAACCCTCACCGCTTCTAGATAACAAATTGCGGTGAGGACGTCGGACAGTTTTTGGCTGAACTAACTTGCGCCTGGCGTAGGGTCTTGAAGTGAAAGCTTTACCAATTTATTTGTTACTCGGTCGCGCTTGAACGATTTTTCCGTCAGTTTCTCAGCCGTTGACCCCCACGAGAGGGATTTTTCAACCGCTAGACTCTAAGGGGCTTCGCTGGTCAAAGTCCGAATAATGGACACTAAAGTGTCGTTTGAAGGTTCCTCTAGGGTGATATAAAATTGTGATATGAAATATGAAAGAGTGTTGTTGTGGGTGATTTGTAAGATATTAGCTCTGTAAAAAGAAGGAAAGAAATATTTTTTTAAAGGCTGCTGGTGTTGGTGATGAAATTAATGATACCAAACTGGATTTTAAGATCTCGACTAAAATTTGGATCTTTCCATAAATTCTCGAAAATCAACCCACTTTTTTAAAATAAGAAAATTAAGTTTCTTATGTTAGATGGGGTATTATATAATCAAGAAGAAAATCAAATTTATAATTTTGTCACAGTTACCACAAAATCTATAAAATATATATATCCCCTCTCTCTTCATTTTCGATGCTGAATCTTTTTAAAAAGAATATGTATTAAAATACTTGAAATCAAAATTTTCTTTTGAAAGCTGAACTGTAGTAATTAAAAGACAAGTTCTAGAACAATAATTGCCAATAAAACTCATGTGTTTGAGAAGATAAAGTGTCCCATAAGTAATTAGGTAATTAAAATACATGAAGCCCAGTGGCTGAGTGTTTAGTGCATCTAGCTTCTACACCACAGGTCCGAGGTTCAAACCCCGGGCTGGACAAGGTTGACTCAGCCTTTCATCCCTTCAATGGGTCGATAAAATGAGTCCCAAGCTTGCTTGGGAACTTAACACTGGGGGTTTCCGTGTCAGACTGACCACCTGACTGGAACATCTGCTCATGCACCTCAGGGCCTAAGGTCGCGTATACTGTGTTGGGCACAGTAGGCCTTGTTCCACTGAGCCCAACTCAGTGTCCACTTGATGTCGCGCCGCTAAGTTAATTAAAATACGTAATAATAATGTGAAATATTGAGTCTTTCTCTCGAATATGCAAGTGAAAGCAAATTGAAGTTTCACTGTACTGAAAAACAAATTATACATTATCTTAAAACGAGAAGATGGCTCTTCCATTGGTGAGATTTTACTAGTATTGATAGGGTAATTCTCCTTGACAAAACTGGAAAGCTATTAAGTTGTTGTTGATATGGAAAGTTTTATTTGCGTATCAATGTTAGCTATCTAGCCGGCTAGGTGACGTAATTGGTTTGGCGTTGCCTTGTACGACGCACGCGCGCGCGAAAGTTGCGAGTTCATCCCAAGAAGGAGGATTTTCATGATGCAGAAAATAGGCAGCGTCCATGTCGTTTAATTATACGTTATATTAAAGATCCTTGAGTGCCTGTTTGACTTGAATGCTCTCGGCAAAATTAAATTCCTAGTACAGGATCACATTGTTTCAGAACTCAGGTGCCTCTCTCTGGGGGAGGAATCTGTGCATCAAAATTATTTGTGGCAACTGGTACACACTACCTATATGGTGCCTCGCTAAAAAGTGATACCAGCTACCAGGGAATGTACTAGGTCTGCAATGGTAATGCCAGTTCGCAGCCCCATTGGGGGAAAATGTTAGCTATCTTTCTAAGGTAGATGTTTTGGGGATAATACTTAAAAGGAAGTTTTAAACGCGTAAAAGAAATGATGTTTCAATTTGTAAAATTTTTCAAAGCGATCTGCTGTGGATTTGTTCGAATTCACTGATACAACGGAACTGGAAGGGGGGCACCTGCTATCATTGTTTTTGAATATGAACGCCATGTGAAATATGAATTGAAATAATTCTTACTTATTATTTAAACATCATATACTTAAAGTTTTAAATAAAATTTCTGAAAGGAAAACCTTAATAAATCTAGGAAACATATGCAACAACCAAAGATAGAACGGCAAAAAATTTGTTCAGTGTGTTAATATCAGTCATGGTGTAATTAAAATATATTCAGACTGGATTGTTTTTGATAATCATTAAAACGGTTCATAAATATTAATTTAAACCATATTTGAAACGAATGTTAATTGAAAACTCATATTCACATTCGCCATTCCCCCAAAAGTAAAGAAACTCATTACAATAGCACAGTACATAATTAGTCATTATCTGCAATATGCTTTAATTTTTACTTTAATCCGAATATCAACTTAGGAATCACCAACAATTCAAAAATTAAGGTTTTACTAATCATGATAATTAATATTTTAGGTAACCAAAGTCGCAGAGAAAGCATCTCCTCAGAGTTCTCCATCTATTACAGCGGTTCTTAAGCTGTGGTCCGCAGACCTCTAGGGGTCCCCAGAACCCTTCTAGGGGGACCACAAAGGTCTTTTATTTAATGTTAAGATTTCCAAAGTAATAAAGTATTTTATTACTTTCCAAACACCTTATGTAAAAGAGCATTTTCAGCTATTTCAAAAATAAAAGTTGGAACTGTCTAGAAATAGTAGAGCCAGAATTGAGAATGCGAATTTTAAATATTACACCATTACACCTGATATAACAGCACTTGTAAAAGAAATGCAGCACCATTCTTCTCATTAAAAATTTTAATTAATACAGTTAAGTACATTACTTATTTGAAATTAGTATTTTGTAATATTTTTATAAATGAAATTAGTTGTTTACCGTTTTCTTAAAAGAAAAAAAAAAAGGTGTTAAATAAGCTTTATTACTAGCAGACCAGTCTTGGTATCATTAAGGAACTTTTAAATCACTGAGCCATGTGTTGGGAATCTGGAAGGTGTGTTCAAAATTTTGAGGATCCACAATGTCAGAAAGATATGAAAGGGGACCCGTGGTGACCAAAAGTTTAAGAACCACTGCTCTATTAGATCTGAAACAACCCGTAAGTCCCTGAATCTTTTTTGAATAGCCTCCGTATTACCTTAACAAATCCACACAAGCCTCATAATGAATTCACAGGCTAAATTAATCGATGATACATTCTCATTACGCAACATCATTCGTTCATTAAAAATGATTGATTGATTGATTTTGCACCGAAGTCGTTTTCGACATTAGGAGGAACAAGGAAATCCCGAGGGACGTTTTCAAATATCGGCAAAGGTCAAGTGCAGAACAGGGCCTGACATTCGAAATTGCCTCGCATCAAACTCCCTTTTTTTTTTCTTTTTTGATGATTTCTTTCTCTTACTGTGCGTGTAATTAAGAGCCGTTTGACGATGTAATGATGGCGAGCTTTCGATGATGAAGGTTTGGATTTATTTTTTCTTGAGGTGCTACCCCTGTTACGTAATCTCTTCGAAAAGTGTTGAAACGTAAAGGGTGGTTGGAAAGCTAATAATTTATTGAAGTCGGTTGAGGAAATTCGGTTTGTGTTAAAAGCGGTTTTTAGAATCTTGGATTTCAGTTATTTAAAGGAAATTTAACAGTGGTGACCTTGAGTTATTATTATTATTATTTTTTTATCATCGTTGGGTACTAATAATTCTCGTTTCATTTATCAGAGACTCGTACACTTGAAGAGGTCTTAGCTTTTTAAGCACGGTTGTTTTAATATCTGGACTCGATCGGCAGTTAACACTTTTTTCAAGAAACGTTTTAAAAACATTCAGTCGGTTTGATAGAAATAAACAATAAATATC
>BMAV01024262.1:268127-278224 GCA_019973955.1 Trichonephila inaurata madagascariensis | reverse complement strand
CACACAAGGTTTTGCCTTAATTTGTTCTAAATCCCCTTTCCTCCCATTGGAAACCGGGACCCCCCCCCCCCTTATTTAGAAAATAAAAATAAATGTTTTTTTTTTCTTTTAAAAAAAATTGTCGAGCGAATTGAGCCCATAATTCTCTTTTATTCATTTATATCCTTATTTATCCCACAATGCGTTTCCTTTCAAAGTTTGGTCGCGTTTTTAATGTAATATTTTCCTTTGTTCGGCTCCTATTGAGTTAAAGAAGTATATAAGCAACTAACAAAGGATTTTGTGGTCCATAGAGAATCGTTTGCGTTTACTTTTTAAAGTACCCGATACAGTTTTCGTCTGACGAAAAAAATAATAAATACATAATTTTTTTTTTACCGTTAACAAAAGAAAATATCGTTTGCGCCTTAGAATTTTGAATTAAAAAAAATAATTCGTCAGATTTTTCCTCTAAGCTGATAAATGGATAAATGCTTTTATTGTATCAATGGGAAAATTGTGGAAAATTATATTACGTTATCTGCTTTTTTTCTTCGGACATTGAATTGATTATGTTATCAGAGATAGTTATTTGTATTGGGAAAAAATGTATAATCCTTTTTTCAATATAGAAAAGAAAACTGTCTCAATGGAATTTAAGAGAAAACTTAATGGAATCTAGCTTTGAATTTCAAAGTGCTTTCCGTCAAATTTGATAAAAATTGCTGGAGTATTTGCCGCTATTGGATTTTGTTCATGGTCAGTTGAATGTATTACAAGAGAACGTGTATTATGATATATCTAATATCTCACGTATTTTTATGCCCAATTAGATCAATAAAATGTTAAATTTTGGTTGGGTTTTTGACATTTATTTTTATTTGCAATAATTACATTTTTTGCTCATTTTTCAACTTCAATTTATTCTATTTTTTTTTAGAAATTCCTCTTAAATCATTAAAAAATCGAATGTATTGAAATGTTTGTTCCTTGTGTGTGTTTCATTTTTACTTTCTTAAAAAAAATTCTTGCTTTGATTTTTTTTTTTTAATTTTATTTTCAATCGCTTTTTAGAATTGTTAAGAAATCACAACGCGTCTACTTTATGATTTAGTGGCTAAATAAATATTTATTAGGTTATAATAGTGCTACTCAAAGTTTCAATATTCGCGACCCAATATTTAATCATAATTTTCATCGCGCCCTTCCCAATACAATAAAAATGTATTGAATACAATAATACTATACTTTGATGCAAAAACTACGATACGATATTAACCTCTTAAGTGCCACTAGCGTATATAAGCGTCTCGCTCAGTCAAAACGTTAATTTCCCCGGACGTATATATACGTATTTCCGAAGTACGATCTTTTCTGTGCAATGCTATCCATAAAATTATATCGAAGGCTTTGGAATACAATAAAAGGACCCGGACAATGTTTGCGAAGGCCTTGCTTATTGAAGATTATTTGCTTCTTTAGTCCTCCCCGCCCCCCAATACATCACATACGCGCGCCTACTTGGAAAACGGTTGGTATTGGAAAGCGAATCGCAAAACTTCTATTCGGCAGTTAAGGGCAGTAAACCATACAAATTATCAAGATAAGTGTTAATTTTTGTATATAATTTTCTCTATATATGACTATCCCATGGGGTCACAGGTAATTATTAAACTTGTTCTTATCCTAATATTGTTAAATTAATGATCAAATACACACTGTGTAGCACTGGTACATTTATACATGTAATATATCAGTGTAAATATACCTTTTATTTTTTATTATGTCAGAATGTTTTGTTTGTTTTCTTTCAGTAAATTAACAATTTTTTTAATTCTTTTGTTTCCAACTTTTCAATATGCTTGCGCCCCCAAGGGGGTGCGCCCCACAGTTTGAGAGAAACGCTGGTTTATAAATAACATTTCTTACAAATCTAACTTTCATTTTTGGATCATGGTTGGAAAATGTATTAAATTGTATTGCTATAAATATATATTTAGAAACTTATCATAGCTTTCAGAACTTGATTACAAATACATGCTGTAAAATACAATTAGACAGTCGAATTTCATATAACTATAATTTGAAACAGAATTAAAAATTGTTCTAAAAATTTCCATATATACTAGCTTCTAAATTTATAAAATGAATAAATAAAAGATTTTTTTTGTTTTTTTTTTGAGATTATAGAGTAATACTTTTACAAAAAGTAAATGCATATAATTCGCACTGACGCAGAACATTAATGTTTAAAACAATTTGTAGTAAATAATCAAAATTTTGCTCGTAACTATCTCTCAACGTATAATGGTAAATTTTTTGTGTAATGAAATTTTCAATCCAGCCTATAATTTCTCAGTTTGTAAAATATGGGTTAAAGTTTTACTTTTATTCACCTTTTTTAAGTTATTCTGGTGCTTTTCCGTTTCGCCGGATGCAGCGATAAAGTCGCCAAAAATGATACAATCGATGCCAAATGGAATATTCCGGCTGGTAACCTTTTACCACTACATTTTCAAAGCAAGTTGTTATATTTATTTTATTTTTAGGAACGTATTTTTCATAATGGGTCAAAAATAGTGAAAAACCAACGAGAATTGACACTTATAACATTTTTTTATGTGTGTTGTCGCCAATAATGATGCTTGGTGACATTTGAGCCGGCGAAACCGGAAAGTACCGATAATTTATTAAATAAAATATATTTTAATTTTACCGAATATTATTAATGTTATGAATTATTTTCGAAATCAGGTGTTATAACGGAGTGCATAAATAAAATTTGATAAATAATTTGCCATAAGAAAGTTGCATGTTGGGAAATGTTAAATCAGAAGTAGTTAAAAGGAAACATGTCTGAAAAAAAAAGGTGAAAAGAAATATCAGTACCTAAGTTTTAGTTATGAATCTCTTTAAAAAAAACTCATGCAACTATAATATTTAAACTAAAATTAAATTACTTGACTTTTGAATAAATTAACTGATGTTATAATTTATAAAAGATTTATAACACACACACACATTTCTAAAATATGTTTTTAGTTTGCTTCCAGTTTGAAGAAGCAATATTTTTTCCGCCAACATATTTTTCTTTTATTAGGATCTATATATATATTTTTTATTTTGCTGACACTTATTAGTTACATAATTGTTGTATATTCGTACTCAAGTTTTATGTATTCTTTTTATAATTATACGGCACCTTATAATTTTCCTTACGTAGATTAATATTCCTTCATTCAATTCCTACTATTAACTCACACTTTCTATATATATATTTATTTGTTTGTTTATTTATTTATTTATCTTGGTGGAATTTTCAATCGTTAATAAAATACATTTTAAAGCACTCAATTGAGCTGAAATTTAATATACATAATTATTTTGGATGACAATACAATAATTTAATTATAATTAATAAAAATTAATTGATTAAAACTAATTATTTAAAGAATTACAGATACACACAGCCCCGTTGGCGACTTAGCGATAATTTTGGCGACTTGCGTCAAAACTTGAAAAGGTTTTTTTTCCTCACGTTTTAAAGCATTCAGTTGAACTGAAATTTTATATACACAAGTGTTTTGGATGACAATACGATACTTTAATAATAATTAATAAAAATTAATTAACACTTAATGTTGGGATTCTGTCATATGTATATACATATTTATGTTAATTGTAACTATTTAATAAAAAGTAGCTGAAATAAAAATTTTCTTTGTTGATCAAGTAGAAATTGACTTAATTTTTTTTTATATTACTTGTTTTTAAAATAAAGAGGGATTGTTAATATAATTTGTAATTTTCGCATAAGAATCAATATTGTAATTTAAAAAAAATGCGTAAACATCAAATCTTCTTTTTTTAAAAAAAATACGTTTTAGTGGCAATATGAAGGTTTATTTATTAACTTACGATAAAAATTGCTAATTTTTATTCTCTAATTTAAATATTTTCTAGATAGAAAATCGACATTAAAAAAGATTGTCACCAAAAAAAAAATCTCGTCCAATCCTCCCACATGGAGCATCCGAAATCAAACTATTCCCACAAATTGTAAATTGTCATATGAAACTGGACAGCAAAAGAAGAGGCACGAGAAATATAATGAACGAATCTTTCTGTAGCAGTAGCGGTTTGTCGGTTCGCCAAAAGAGCAACAAGGGGAATTGAAAAGAACGAACGAAAAAAAAAAAAAAATCGTTTGCACACACACCACACAGGGAATCAATCGCCTGCGACGTTTAATTTCGAAACTAATAACCCCATGGTCCAAGTACTATCATTTGATAGGGCGGGGCCTATTGGCATGAAGTCCGCTCTGTAAAACCCATCATTAGTGTCAGAGATACAGTAGCCACCGACGGAAGAGTCGGGCTTTTGACAGCCCATGTCGGATCGCACTGATGAGATTTGCGTGGAGGACTCGGAAATGGAACTTTTTAGGGGGGTGGGGAGAAAGAGAAGGCTTTAAGAGGTTAAAGGACGATTGTTTGGTCTTTAAGAAGAGAAGCGATTTGAGTTCTTTTAGTATTAGGTTAGTAAACTCGGTTGGATCATTGTTATGTGTAGCTCTTGGAATAATAAAACAAAACAATTGATAGTTTAATATTTGATATTTTTTGCGTGAATAATTTAATTCACTTTAGTACAGAGTGATTCTCAAACTTTCAATGTTTGCGACCCAATTTTCAATCTTAATTTTCATCGCGCCCCCTTCACACAATAACAATTGAATGCAATTATAATGCACTTTGAGGTTAAGGCTACAATACGATTTTGATCCTAAACCGTATAAATTATCAGGATAAGTATTGAATTTTGTATATGACTAAGCCTACGTGAAGCACTAGTAATTACGAGTATTAAACTTGTTCTTCACTTAGTACTTTGAGATTAATTATCAAATACATTGTGCAGTACTGATACTCGTACATTTATAAGTATATAATATCAGTGTTAATGTGTATTTTATTTTTATTATGTCCAGATGTTTATTTTGTTTTGCTCCTTTTCAATAAATCTGTAACTTTTTTAAAGCCTTTGTTTTTGAGTTATTGATATGCTCGCGCTCCCCTTGTAGGGTTATCACGCCCCCCAGTTTGAGAAACGCTGCTTTAGTAACAAAAGCTATTTTCTTTCAGAATTCCTTCTTTTGTTATTTATCCAACAGTAAATAATATGAGCAAGAATCTTATCCGACTGCTGTTCGGAATCGTATATTTTGAAAAGCGTATAAATGAATAGTTTTTGATATTTAATGTCACTTGAATTAGAATATACGTATAAAAATGATTTAAGAATTTCATTATAAGAAAAAATTATTTAAATGCAGTTTTTTAGGCAAACAATGACGAAGGAATAAAATATTTTTGAAGCATCCATCTTTTTTGAAAATGCTTCTATAATAATAATGTTTTGTCTGCATATATAGCTAAGACTTCAAGACAGAGCCCGAGATAGGATTTTTGAAAACTTTTCATTATTTTCAGAGTTACTATCAATTAAAATAATAATCTTTTTTTTTTTTTTTTTTTTGTTAAAACTTCTCTACTCTGATGCATTAAAATATGATTAAATCCACTCCTAAATTACGTATTTCAAAAATCCTTGTTCAGGCTCTAAGCAGAAGTTTTAGCTATACATAGGCAAAATATTATTATAGAAGTATTTTTCGTAAAAGGAGAATGTTTTGACAATATGCCATTCTTTATTCATTTTTTCCCCGAAAAATCACATTTAAATAATTTTTTATTTTAATAATATTCATGGAACAATTGCATATGTTTATTTTAATTCAGGTGACACTAAATATTAAAAAATTATTCATTTATAACCTTTTCCAAAATCAAGGTTCCGAACCCAGTCGGATATCTTAGTAACAAGTTATTTGCTTGCAGAATCTTTTTCTTTTGTAATTTATACTAAACTAAGCTCAGTGGCGCAACAGCCCATGAGGGCCAAGGCCTGCTGTGCCCATCAAAGAAAACGTGACCATTGAGCGCTGAGGTGCATGAGTCCCTATCAGGTGGTCACTCTGATGCGAAACCCCCAGTGCTTAGTCCCCAAGCAAACTTGGCACTCATTTATCGACCTACTGGAGGGAGGAAAGGCTAAGTTGGTTTGTAGTTTATACAACAATAAAAAGTTATCAAGAATCCTACAGCAAGTGGTCTAAATTATGTTTTTAATTTCCAGTATTATTTGCACCTTCACGTCATTTTTTGTTATTAGAGTTGTTTTTCATTGAAAGATGTTACCCATCTATTCATTGTTTATAATTAAAATTATAAAATGAGGAAGAATATTTTTGATAGATTCAGAAAAAAGAGATCAAAAGCATTCAAATGCGACAGAAGTATTGAAAGTTTTGTATTTAAACTTAACTGATACTTCAAAAAATAATCTAAATAATTAAAAACTTAAAAAATAAATAAAAACCAACATACTCCTTTTTTTTAAAAAAAAAGAAGAAAAAAAGAAGTTTTATTTCTATTCTTTGTACTTCACAATTGAAAATATCATACAATATATGGTTCATCATAAATAATTTAGTAATAATATTTTGATCTTTTATCTCATTTCACATTTAAGTTAAAACTGTTTTTTTTTTAATATATCAAACTTAGAAGTCCATGGCCAAAGCTCCAATTACCTCTACGACGCTCCACCCAACCCCTTAAAAAAAGAAATTATTAGGTCTGTTTCACAATCTTTCATGCCATTTTACTCTACTACATAAATGAGTGAGTAAAACTGCTCAAAGAAAACGGAAAAAAATTATGGAACATATTATATTCCACTTCAACATTCGAAAACAACCACATCCACAAGGGGAAAAAACCTAAACACAACATTTCTCATAGCTCGGAACACAAAAACAGAAGTCATTTAAGAGAACAAAATCAGTCAACCTTAAAACGACCATAAATTGTAAACCACTTACGGGTAAAAGCACTTCTTAAACGTCGGTTACATAAATATTATTCAATCCCGCCAATTATCCCTCACTAAACACTGTCTTCGAGAAAGTAAACTCTCCATTATTAAATGGTTTCTTCCAAGTCCCTTTGGAGGAAGGGGACCCATTATTAGAATTAAGGTAGAGCTTAAAGTTTCTGCATTTATCATATGCTCATTATGGAGATCATATTAGAAGAATACGGATTTTTTTTCTTAATAGGAAAGTAATGGGTCAAATTAGTTGCGCCTGATGATAGTACTCTTGGGAGTTTGTTTGTTTTTGTGTGAGAAATGTTTTGTTGGGTTGTGACAGATGTCAAGTGTGTGAGAATGGATCAGAGTGTTTTAAAAAATTTTTCTTTTAGCTCAAATAAACAATTGAATGACGTTTTTCTAGAGTATTTTGATAAAATGCCGAAGAGTAAACTTAAAGCGATATGAACCACTAAATGAGCATATTCATTGCTTCTGTTAAAGATCGTAATTTTGGTTTGAACACTTCAAAGCTAATCTATTTAAGTAAAATCTCGTAATTTAAAAGAAATTAATTTCAGGAGGAAGAAAAAAGTCTTTATGCTTAGGGTTTTTTCCCCCCAAAAAATAATTCTATTATTTTCTACCAATGGTGAATTGATCAATGAGTGTTCTGATCAGTACTACAGATATAATTTTCACTCTGCTCCTTTCATTAAGTTCTATGCTTAGTTGCATAGTACAAGAATTTTTTTGGGGATTGGACTCACTACTAACGGATTTACAATCCAGGGATATTTTTCCTCTCTCCGATGAAATTCACGGCCTTTAGTAAACATTGGTGACGTGCCCTAGAGAGTCTCTAGCGATCTTTTTCTATTTTCGACCCCCTCCCCTTTCCTTGTACAATGGTATTTATATTTTCTTTTTACCATCATTTTACGTAAAAATCATAAATATGCTTTATAAGAATTATTTGCATAGACATATGGGCAATATGATTACAATGTAGTACAATCATTTTATGGAATATTAGCGGAGTTTGGCTCCGTTTGGCAAAATAAAGTCTCTGCTCCAGTAAAACCAGCCAATCAACCCAATTAAATCATGTTATTTGAAAACAGACATGTTAATTTTCACGGAAATATGCGTTTAAAACATTTGTAATATCTTCAAAAACTGGCACTTTTACTTTTCCTCCTGGAAGATGGTATTTATATATCGTATGTTTACCTAAAGGCACACATACTTATACACACACACATAAAAAAAAGATTGACTGAGTGGTCACTGACGTTGCACTTTGATTCAGCTTGAGGGCTCCGAGTAAACGTAATTTGGAACCACGGTCAAGTGAAGAAGACAACACCTTAGCTGGCACCAGGTTCTCCAAATTTCCACCCCACGCCTACGTGAGGACTTTGAGCCACACCATTTTAACGTGCATCATCTCCTCTGTACGGTGGGTCTTCAGCAGAGCCAGTACACCAACCCACGACCGGATAGAATTTACGTCAGCCACGAGTTCAACACCATGATCACACTCGTTTCTATGTTTAAGTGTTTGTGATATATATATACAGTGGCGCACACAAGGGGGGTGTCTTAGGGGTCCGGACCCCCCCCCTCCCCAAAGTCCTTGATTTTTTTTCCGATTGATTATAATTTTAAGTGTATAGTACGTTAAATTGAATTAAGTACCGGTAATTAAAAGATTAATTTTATTAATTAATGGTAATTATTTATTAAATAATTAGTTTTTTTGCTGTTTTTTGTTCCCGAAAATCGACAAAATCAAAAGGAACATGATACAAGAATGGTGGACTTTTAACTCTGGACAACCCCCTTGAAAAATTCCTGTGTGCGCTGTGTGTGTGTGTGTATATATATATATATATAAAATAAAAGTGAAGAAGTACTAGAACCTACAGTGCTAAAGCAGGAAGAAATTGGAATTCACCAGACACAACAAATGTAGATACAAAAAAAGTCTTTGGACTAACTGGAGACCTATTATGATTTCTAAAGCTCTCGCTGAATTAGGCCAGCGAATTATATATATATATATATAACACATGTTCCGTAACATTTAGTGGGTGGTAGGGAGTTCCATAATTTTCTTAAATCATGTGAAACCAAAACAATGCTAAGTTAAAGTTAACATAAAAAACGTTTTCATAAATTAGTAAATAAAAGTTTCTGTGTAAATTCTCTTTTGAAAATTTGAAAATCGGTTCATTTTTAATATAATTTAGACTTGAACTCCTTTCTATTTCATTTGAAAAGTAAAACAAGTAATTTTACATTTTGTAATTATTATCATTATCTAATAAAGGTTTGCACCGTTTATGAACTGGTTCTAAATCATTTTGATTTTATGAAGAGACTGTCTTCGTGGAAGGTGTACTACCGGGAAAGATGATGCATTTTCGCAGCTTCCATTCTCGTTCTGCATTGCTCTTTCTCTAGTTTACAGTGTAATCGGCTATAAATTCTGTGATGTGCAAGGATTCTAGTATGTTTTTTATGCAACTCATCATATCCAGTTCTGTAGTTCACATTGGGTCATTAACATGAAAATGAATTCCTAATTTATTGATTTACTACTAAATTGAAGAGCTCGAACGGATTTTGCAGTAAGGGTGGTTTGTTTTTTTAGGTTTCTGAACCTGTGGCGACCTCTAAAGTTAGATTACTTATTTTCAATTCCTTCTATTAGCTCACAATCTCTATATATTTATTTATCTTGGTCGAATTTTCAATCGTTAATAAAATAAATTTTAAAGCGCTCAAATGAGCTGAAATGTTATATGCAGGATTATTTTGGATGACCATACAATATTTTAATTATAATTAATAAAAATCATTTGATTAAAACTAGTTATTTAAAGAATTACAAATACAGCCAGGTTGGCATCATTTTTGACGACTTAGCGACCCTTTTGGCGACTTGTGTCAAAACTTGAAAAGGTTTTTTTTTTCTCACGTTTTAAAGCAACTGAAATTTTATAGACACGATTGTTTTGGATGGCAATACGATACTTTAATGATAATTAATAAAAATTAATGACCACTTAATGTTGTGATTCTGTCATATGTATGTACATATTTATATTAATTGTAACTATCTAATAAAAAGTAGCTAAAATAAAAATTTTCTTTGTTGATCTAACAAGGAG
>BMAV01024262.1:245030-264382 GCA_019973955.1 Trichonephila inaurata madagascariensis | reverse complement strand
TACTAAATAGCTATAATTTTAAATAAGCATAAATTGAAATATAAACAAACGGTATAGATAAGAAATAAGTAGCCACAGTTCAGTACAATATCATACATATACTTCTAGTTAAAAGTTATAAATTCAATTATTATTTTTTTTTTTTAAATTCAGTTTTCTTACTGAATCTTGCTTAATGTATATTTTTGGAAAACTTATACGAATAGTCAGAATTTGTGAAAATTGAAAAATCATTTGTAAATAAACTAAACTAATGTGTGACGGATCTATACGCGATCCTTCAATTAAAATCCTCTTGGGAAATTTTTGGGCTATCAATTCGCGTTATATTCACAACCAACCCTTCGGAAGAAGAAAATCGTGATATTCAAATTAACTTACTATATATAGCCGAAGTTTTCTAGCTTGAAGAGAGTAGGAGTGAAGATATACTCGAATCAGGTGAGATTGCTGCTGAAGGTATCCAATTTGAATTATTGCGATTAAGAACTCATTAGGAGGAAGTTTTAAAGTGATGATTGTTCACTGAGATTAAATTGATATTAGATTCAATTGGATGATAGGTTAGATCTTTTTTAAAGTAAGGATCAAATTTGATAGTCTCCTAAACGTTCGTGTTTTACCGTCGTTGTTCCTCTTTCACGGTTAGCATTGAGACTATCTACTATTATTAGTTACTATTATATAATAGTAAGATAGTAAGACATCCTCTTACTATTATTAGTTGAAATTGTGTCTTTTCACAATGTGATAAATAAATGGATTAATTGGATCATGTTGAGTGTTTCGTCCCTACCTCCCACATATCTAGGTGCCCAAGAGAGAAGTGCTAGCCTCTCACAAATGTACTTTTCTGAATTTCAAGACCGTGATAGTGGAGTAGGCATGGTCGTGATTCGCGCTCCTCGTTGTCAAGTCGTGTATTCGATCCTTGTGCCGCTGAGGACCTGCCGTATAGAGTGGCCTGTCGAGGGCAAAAATCTTCAGATTGGTGTGGTGTGGAAGTTTGTAGAGCAGAATGCCGGCTCAGATGTTGTCTTCGTCACTTGACCATGATTAGAAAGTACGAGGCCCGTCATTAATATCTTTAGTATACCTTCAAAGTGTGACGTTAATAGAAAATTTTAGTTTCGAAATAAAATCTGCTGAATTTAATTTCTTTTTAATTTTGTACTCTATTTTCTTTATATAGTTAATAAGAACAGATCATGATATATTTTTGTTGCACTCAACTCGATTATAATCTTAGTTAATTTTTTTGAAAAAATTTAAACAGCTATTTATGAGTGAAATATATGACTATTTGAGATAGAAAATATGCTCTTTCTAAAGACCTTCGCAGTACCACTAGTTTTTTTTGAAAAAAATGTTTATTAAGCGAATGATTTAGACAATACAAGAAAGGAAAAAGTGTAATATTGCACAAATAATATACGATATGTATAAAAAGTCAATCACATACGTTTAATGACTAGTTGTTTAAACATAAATAAAATCAAGATTAATTTTGCTACCCTACATCATTGACTTCATTTCAACGCCATTCGGATATGTTATTCCAAATTAATGGCAAATGACAGCGAGAAAGGTCGAAACAAATTGTTCTAAAGGCCTTGCGAATAATAACAATAAAAGTAATAAAGAATAATATGTAAGCAAATAGCCATTCGTAGAGATGATTATTCCGAAATTTCTCTGAGGTAAAAATAAGATTTTTCTGTTTCTGTCGTCAATGAATTATTTTGAAACGAAAAAAACTCTTTTTCGAAGCTGAAAATAAAAATCTTGAAAACCAGTCTCTCTCATACGCTCGGAAATGAAAGAATATTTTATAAGTATTAAATATTCTTTTATGGTATATAATTACCTTATTAATTAACTTAATTTTTTTAAAAAAATTCGAAATATTCATCGCATTTAAATTTTAACTCCAGATAAAATTTCAATTACTGAATACTTTAAGAATATGCTTAGTATGGGAATCATGATTTAAAAATACTTTTTTAGAACCTTTTAGGGCTTCTAAAGCTTTATTTTAATTTCTTTTTTACTTTCTTTAATCTGGCGTAATAAATTTTATTAAAAGTTGATGAAGTTTGTCTGAGTAAATAGAGTTAACGTGTTGAGTTTTTCTACATTTTTAAAATTATTCTAGAAATTTATAAAAATAACTTCATTAAAACTATAGTTAAATTTTAAAGTACAGAGATTTTTTGGAAAACTTATTTTTTATAACAGATGTCAAGGTTT
The DNA here is from genome assembly GCA_019973955.1 of Trichonephila inaurata madagascariensis. NCBI lineage: Eukaryota > Metazoa > Arthropoda > Arachnida > Araneae > Nephilidae > Trichonephila > Trichonephila inaurata. Next base: position 262,132 of record BMAV01024262.1, on the reverse strand, counting down.
CTAAAATACTAAAGTAAAATAACGTTTAAATTACTGATGAGTTTAAAATTGATGCAAATATTACTCTAAAAAGGGAAATCTTACGAATTATATGTATAATAAAATTCTTGAAGGAACTAGCTTTTTAAAGTGCAAAAACTGATTTGAACGCAAAGTTTTAAAATATAAATCAAGCATTGTTGATAGCTTAGAAATTCTTAATGACTATTTTACTTCAATTTATTATTGTTTGTTCATCACAAAAGTAATTTTTTATTGAATCATTCCTATCATTCGAATGTTTTGGGCATCTTATTATACCAAGATTAACATTTGTGGTATTATATACGATAAACATAATGGTGTACACATTCCTTTAAATGTTCATCTCCAATATTGTTACATGCATTAAAAATGAAGATATATATTAAAAGTAATTATTATAAATGTTTCATTAATAACGCCAAATATTTAAAGGTGAAAAATTAAAAACCACATCTAAAAGTTTCCATTGAAGAGTCTTAGATTAAAAAAAAAAAAAAAAAAAAAAAATTATAAAAAAAAAATAAAATTTTAAATAAAATTTTTTTTTATTAAAAAAAAAAAAAAAAAAATCAATATTATCATCAACAATGAATATTAAGTTCAACCTTATTTTTTCGAAATCAGTTAAAGCTGTATAAAAACTCATGAAATATGTAAAGAATCAATGTTTTCCCCTTTAGTTTTATTAAATAAAAATAAGTGCAAAATGAATATTAATTGAAATGAGAAAATTTTATTTTATGTAAGAATAGAATATATATCTGATTCATTTAAATTATAACGCGATTGTAAGTAAAAATATATACTTATCTCAGTTTTATTGCTTCATAACCAACCATTATCGACTTATTTTATAAAGTGTAAAATATTAAAAGTATTATCAAACGTAAATAATTAAATTCATTTATAAAAAAATATATGTAAAGAACTAATTATTATTATCTAAGATATTATTGAAAATATTTCAAATAGAAAGGTATTCGAATCATACGTTTAACCTAATTTTTGGTATTTACTATTGTTTGTACAATTCACATCGGAACAATAGGCGTTAAATAAGAATTTTCTATCAAAATTTTTGAAATATTTTCATTTTTTTTGTTCGAAGGATACAAAGTAAAATAGTCATATTACTTTGTTGTTTCAACAATAGTTTGAATAAAACTTTCAAATTTTTTTTTATCATTTTAGTTATTACCGAAAAAAAAAGAATTTCGAATTCATCATTTTGTGGCTAAAGAACTTAAATGTGAAAATAACGTTAATATTAATATTTTGGTGTTCTTTTTGGATTTAATTTAAACTATAAAGTGCAATTTACTTAATTAATATGTCACACTTCATTTCGTCAAATAATGGCTCATTTTTTCCCCTTTGACAGCAGAAATAAATCTAAACAGCTGTGTGTTCCAAATTCTTGTCATTTGACGTTTGAAGTTAATGAATTCTTTTTTAAGAAACAGAGGAAATGGAATAATTAAATTACGGGTTTTTAACAAAGTGTCGTGTTGAACAATACTTTTTTTTTTAGTATTTTCATATGCTAATTAACGCAATTTTTGCGCCATTAGGTGTTTCATTTTTATCAAGATTTTCTTAAATGATGAAAATTGCCTATTAGTTGTGTAATTGGCTCGAAAAACTAACCCTAAATGTCTGTTAACCTAGTGTTGAACTTTTTTTGCTGGGAATTGGCAACTTTTCTTAATTTGTTAGAAGCAGAAACAACTTTTGATAAGACATTTAGGTACGTATTTTTTTCTAATTGCTGCATCTTTTTCTTCGTGTGTTTTTAAATTCAGATGAATTGTATGCATGAGTCATTTGGACTTGACGAAGTTTATGCCATGCATTTATAAATTCTGTTTTATTTTATTAAAGGGTCAGATAATCTTGAAGAGTGTTTTTAATTTGATGCTGTACTAAACTAAGAATTCTAGAACTAATTACAAATAATTATTATTTAATAATGAATCTCGGTCTAAAAAATTAAACGTTGTTGTGTCAAGATTTAACTCGACTTATTAATTAAATAAGAAAAAATATATTAAACTATCATGACTTCAGAAAATGCTGAATGAATATTATGATTTGTATCAATAATTACAAAAATAAATGAAAGAAATTTGAAATTATTATAAAATAGTACATAGCTGAAGAAATTTTTTAGCATTTATTTTTTATTATATGGATAGCTTTCCACACTCTTTGTAATTAGTTATCAGTTTATTTGACTTTTAATAAATTAGTACTTACAATATATGTTTACATTTTTAAAAATATACTTTTTTAAATGTAGTTTATATATAGACTGTAGGTGTTTCAAATAGTGATTTGAAAAGACAGTTTTTTTCATAATTTTATAGATAAAAAATACGTTAAAAACAAAAATGTTCCTTTCCACTTGCAGAAATGTTTAAAGTTTATTTTTAAAATCAAATTAGGAAATAAACATTTCAATTGAAATAGGATGCCTAGAGCAAATTAGGCTTGAAATTCAAAGGACTCAACAACGGGTAAAACTACCTGACCAATGGATTTCTATACCAAATCTATTAAAAATCGAAAAAATTTAGTTAAATATGTACTAAAAATAAGTGAAAGTAAGCCAATAGAGTTAATCAATAATGTAGTCTACAATAAGTGATATATATATATAATACACATGTGTGTGTGTGTGTGAACTGAGCTAATTTAATTTTATGCAATTTTTTTTGTTTTTATTTCTTTCAAATAATTTTATTTGGTCATTAATTGCAATTAAAGCTTGGCTACGTAAATTGAGTGTTGTGGGACATTTTAAAGTAAAACCAAAGCCGCTTACTCAAAAGAATACAATTTCGTAAGAGGAATAACATTTATATAAGCTTTTAGAAAAGAGTTAGAAAATGAATATGAAGAATAACAAATGATGCAGAATGAGTTATGTGAGGTGTTACATCGTAATTAGCACCATGTTGCTTATCACCAAACCATTGTAAGTAAAACAGCTCGTTGCTACAAGTATTTTGCTAAACATAATATTCGATCACGATTAAATACTTAAAATAAATTAAATTAGTTAGTTTTGATAACATTCACATTTAAGGTACACGAATTTGCTACCTTACATTAAAGTCTGTAATACATTGATTTGATATAATTACATGGTATTTATTTCTTCTTTTGAATGGAATTGTTGCTTTTCAAAGCCTATTAAAATTGGCATTTCAAAATCAATGGCCATAGAAATATTATCTTTGCAAAATAATGCGAAATAATTTTTTGACTTACTTTAATTGAATGAATTCTATATACCCCAGAGAAAAATTTTAACCCAGAAAAAAAGGTTCTGAAAACTTTGACACCATAATCCGAAGCAATGAAGTCATGGAACAAAATGCCAAGACAATAGTCAATAGTGACTAATCTTTTTACAGACCTTACACACTTTTCGACAGAATAAAAAATGATAAAGTAATGAAATAAATAAATAAAACTTTAAATAAAATGATGCGTTAATGTACCCCAATTCTACATATCATTTATAATGCCCCAGAATAACTATAAATATATTTTTGTTCCTCATAATGAATACATAAGATGGACTTTTATATAAAGTACATGTTAAAATTAATAACATTTCGTACATCATCCGATTATGAATACAAAGTTCACTGACTCGTTCATCAGTTTAACCCAGACTTAAAACTTTTGACGAATCATCACTACAAAGAAAGAGAAATAGATGCAGTAGCTGTTGTCAAGGGAGCATTCAACCTGGACAACAAAGTACATACAACTGGTTTTTCTCAAGCAATTTGAGCTATCTTTTTTCATTCGGAGTCTCTATGAAATTAATGAGCGTTGTCAAATTCTTATTATTTACAAATCATTTGGCATTATGGATACTTGCCCATGCTCATTCGACGCCTTTAAAATAGGTTAGGCGTTCTGAAATTGCCACTTTATTTTCCGGATAATTTTCTTTTGCTCTTTTTGAAAAAGAGCTTTTCATTAATTTTCCGTGTCCCAGATCTGAGTTTTTCGATGATGATTGCGAGGGTGATAAAGAGTGTGTTTGTTTATTATTATTTTATTTTTCTCTCTCGTTGTGTGTTTCAAAAAAGGGTGAAGGAAGGGAAAAAAATAAGCAAATAGATGACTTGAGGTTCAACAGAATATGATTTTAGCTGGGGGAATCCGGTAATATTTAGTTTTGGACTGGGTGAATGTTTATTTGTTGGGTAATGTTATAGGAAGAAAATATTTCGTGATGCCATCATTGAAAATAAAAATGGAATTCTCTCTTTTCTTTGTTAATTATTATCAAATGATCGAAGTTTCCAGTTTTTCGGGTTAAGAAACTTGTTAGATTTCGGAAATAATTGGTAATGCATGAAATATCTAAATCAGCTCTAGAGAATCGAATTTAAAGGGCAATTGTAGTTCAGAAGACAAAAGTATCAAAATAGTTCATAAAATACGTAAAAAATCAATTTTATCTTTAAAACTTTCTATAATTGCTTAACTAAGAGAAATTTTAATCAAAATTTTTCCTTTTGAGTTTCAACTGGATGTATTCTATAGAATTTCATTAAATAAACTTTTCTTTTTGAAAAAAAATAGTTCTCGGCTGTTTTAATCCTGTTATAAAAAAAAAAATACTATATGCCATAAGTATATAAAATGAACAATGTTTTGAAATATCAACATTAGTAAAAAAATGATAAATAAAAATGACCTATTTGTAAAACTTAAATGAATTTATATTTTTAAAAATTTAGTAATAATTTGTTTATTAGTCAGCATCAATTTTGAAATTGATTCTACATGATAATTTACATAGAAAATATAGAAAACAATAAATTTTCTCACATAGAGAAAAAAAAAACCGCGAAAAACCAAGAAAGATAATTTGTAATAAATACATTATATTCATTTTTTTCCGAATCACTATCTGTTTCAATAGCATATTTAACAGTCCTGTAATTTGTACACTTTAGTTGATTTACTTCTGTTTTCGCAATACTTAAGTAAAAGGCAAAAATATATCATATTAAATGTGACAAGAAAAACTGAAGACTTTTATTAATAATCATATTCAGGTTAGCTTACTAAAATTTTTTACTTCCTTTATGAACTAATAAACGTAAATATCTTTCATAGAATCATTCCTTTATCGCTAAAAGTTTCTACTCTAGAGTAAATAAAGATTGATGTATATTCTGGCGCTTAACGTGCACTTTTAATACAAAAGGTGAGATCGAAATTTACAGGAGTGCATTTTACGCCAGATATAAAAATGATATCTTTAAAAATAAAGAAAAGATAAGTTTACAAAAATTAGATTTCTACATATGTTTTTGACTACCTTTCGTAAGGATTTTTTCATATTCTAACTTCTACATATTCCACTGTCGTTTTAAACTTGCTTTGAATGGGTTATTGATACACACACCTAAGGGCTAAATTAATGGAGTTCGTCCGCTTGGGGTAACTGCCATATGTATGTTGCACTTTGTCAGCCATTTCTTCATATTATCCTCTGGATGAGATCAGAACATGGCCCAAGCTAAAAGATTTTTAATATTCTTTAAAACCACTAGACGCTTTCACCACATATTTCTTATCCCCAATTTAACACCGTTTTCGTCCATCCATTCTTCTCGTGCACATGAATGAAAACACTTTTCGGGAAATTAGACAGGCATCAATTTTCTTTTAAGGTATCCGACTACGTTCGGAACCATGATTTAAAAAAAAAACGCATAAATGGATAATTTTCATGATATTTAGTGTCACTTAGATTAGAATACATGTATACAATTGTTTTAAGGACATTAGGACAAAAAAAAAATATTTAAATACAATATTTTGCCAAAAAATTAACTTAGAATAACCTTTTTTCCAAATGTTCTCCTTTTGCAAAAAACGCTTTTATTGTATTAATATTTTTCCTGTATATAGCTCAGATCTCTGTACAGAGGCTCAACTATGATGTTTGAAAAATTCAAATTATTTTCAGAGTTACAACCATTTGAGTATTTTCTTAAAATTTTTCCCTTCTGTTTTCGTAAACCATGGATAAGCCGACTTCCGAGTTATGCATTTCAAAAATTCTAGTTGAACCTCTGTAGAGGGGTCTGAGCTGAATACAGGCAAAATATTAATACAATAGAATAATTTTTTTACAAAAGGAGAACATTTGGAAAAAAGGTTATTCTAAGTTAATTTTTTGCCAAAATATTGTATTTAAATGATTTTTTTTGTCATAATGTTCTTAAAACAATTGTATACATGTATTCTAATCTAAGTGACACTAAATATCATAAATATTATCCATTTACGCACTTTTGCAAAATCACGGTTCCGAACGTATCGGATACCTTAAAAGTGATCAAGATTTTAATGCTGTACTGTCCGCTGAGCACAAGAGCACTGCGGTGAAGTGAGATATTTCTGGGCCTGTGGTTTTCATGAGAACTTTTTGTCAAAAGATAAGAGCATTGAACGAGTATATTTCAAGTCTCATAATAAAAAAAGGGGGTGGGGTGGGGAAGGTTCGGGTTATACGGCAAATGCACCTAAAAATTAAAAAAATTCAGTATTAAATTATAGGTGCGCGCAATATTACACCGGAATTGCATATAGATGTATACTTAGTCTCGGAAAAATAACTTTTATACTGAATAAAATTGAACAATATAAACAAAATAAGCCTTTATTCAGAGAACACAATAAGAAACCAATGTTACATTTAAACACGAAATATATTATAATTTTGTCTTGTAATAGTTAAAAAAATCTATGATATAAATTCCATAGCATTTTTTCAAAGTGAATCCACTTCTTCCCACTAAAAATAACTTCCACTAAAATATCAGACAGATCTTTTGACAAAAATAATGTCCTTGAAGAACATTTTTTTTCGTAGTAAGCATAAAAAAATCACAAAAGAAAAAACGTGTAACACCCGTAAAACGTTAGTTGTAATGCAGACATAATGTTAAAAGTATATAAAAGTGATTTTTCATTGAATTTACTACTAATTCTATGCAACTAAAAACGAATATAGTGTTATTTTCAAAAAGAACAAACATTAAACTCTCCTGTTCTTATTGTTAAGAATGTACATTATATTTTCCACATCCACCCCCTTGCATTGCGTTTGTTACTTAATGTATTTAAAATTACCCTTTTTATACATATATATGCTCATTTCCGTGCATAAGTCATAGCGAATTTTTCGTCGCATTTAGTAGCTTGAAGTGCTTTAAAAACACAATCGATTTTTTTAAAAGCTAGTGCTTAGAAAGTTGTTCTCATGCTTTTTGTCATTGAATATAAGCGAGATTAATTTATTATTCTTGGACAAAATATAGATGAAAGATATGAAAATATATTTTCTTGCGAAATAGACAATTTTCTCGTTTTTTTTTTGTTTGTTTGTTGGATGCAAATTGTTTTGCATGTTAATGTGTATATGTAATTTTTCAGAAAAGCACTTTTTCAATTTCTTTCAATCTTTTATGATTGAGTTTATGATCGTTACATTTCATATAAATTATACTCGTAGGACCATTTACTAGGAACACAGTTATAAAGAGAAAATATACACTGTCTACAAAACACACTCTATTATCTCTAAAGCAAGATATTTGCATCTACTGTAAAATATCAACTTATATATTTTAGCGTTTAAATCACTTCAAATGTTCTCCACATGTTTACAAAAAGAATTTTAAGATTTCTCTTTGAATTTTTTTTTTCCAATTCAGTTGATTTCTACCAAAACAAGTTTTCGTTTTTTAAATTGTTTCGAAATTATAAAATATAGAGAGAGAGAGCTCACAAAGGTATTGTTCTTTCACAAACAGCTTCTTTTGAATTTCTCAAGAATGAATTCTAAATCAGAGCTTATATTGGCATTGGCGGTGTCTTTTTGCCAAGACTGTTACAATCAAACTGCAATAACAGTGACTTACACAACGGTGGGATTTCGGATTTCAGACACCGCCCACAGAGACGAACGGCTTTTTAATATTAGCATAAAAATTACGTCTCAATGCTTTCGTCAGCGGGTTTTTTTATTATTATTATTTTTTTTATTTTTAGTAGCCTGTGTGATGGGTCCTATTCGCGTCCTTTCATTAATCCTCTTAGGGAAGTACTTCTTTAACTGTTCTTTGCTTAAAACCTCCTTTCGTGGAGAGAACTTGATTTTATGCTAATTTGAGAGCTATTCAAATCCTAGTAATGTGAATGTTAGAGTTAGTTATTGCGTTGTTATTAAACGTCAGGTTAGAGCGAATTTCTTTCGGAATCCTTGAGGAAAGAGAGAAGAAGTTTAAACTAGATTATAGAAATCTGGCGCGTGATCTTCTTTCGGATCACACACTCAGATAAATGTTTAATTATTTGTCTTACGAACTTAAGGTAGTTATCTAAATTGATTGCACCCTCGGTTTATAATCTTGATTGGTCGTAAATAATTGAACCGAAGTAAAAGTTATTATTTTTATAAAAATGGTTGTTAATTCAGTGTCCCAAACTACACTTGTGACCTTAGGGTTGCGACAAATTTATTGTGCAATAATATAAAGAAAGGTGGCGAATTTTTGTTTTTTTTTAGCAATAAAACATTCATAGGTATTTATTCATGTATATGTTAAGAGTTTTATTGAACCATCCTGTTTACTTCCATCTGTTTCATTGTTTACCTAAGTTTACTTTAACGTTTACTAAAATTTATTTTCATGAACTGATTCTGAAACAAGTTATAATAACTAGATCTTGTAATTGAAACTCTTCGATGCCAGTTAAAACAGCAAAGTGCGATTACAAACAAAAAAGTGTCATTTTTAAAAACAAAACATTATACCCTCCCCCCCGCCCGCCCAATTGTTTTGGATCAAAGACCACGTTTTGGAAGCGGAGGATACCGCAGGTTCACACCTTTTTAAAATTATTACATTCACACATAAGTTAATTTTACATCTCAGAAAAGATATTGATTTTTATGATACATTTTTTAATATAAGTTAAATAAAATAGAGACTGTTTTATTAAATACATTGTGCTAATTTTATATTATTTATAGTTGCAAGCAAATTTAATTTTAGAATCAGATTAATGTACTGACAATGCCCAATGTACAGACAAATGTACCTTATCACACTTTTCTTTTCTTTTTTTTATTTTTGGTTGTTATGTAGATTTTGTTCACACATGTGTGTTCACATGGCCGTCCTCAAGGAAAATACGAGACGTATCTTTGACCGCGCATGGGAAAGAAATCACGTTTCAAGGCGGTGGATTTCCTGACTGTTTTGACTGACCATTATTTTCCCACCCCTGCTATAACATAATGAAATGGATTAATTCGTTTACAATATTTTGCTACTCACTCACATTCTGCATAATTATCTCTTACAAGTCTAATTTCGATTATTGAGAACATTCCTTACCAAAATAAGATTATAATTTATTATAATTTGGCTTCACTTTGAAAATTACTTGTGAGAATTATTGGTGACGTACTTCATAATTCTGGACTAAAAAACTATTAATTCGCTTGAATAAGTTTTTAACAACTATTAACCCTTTGAAGCTCATTGTGTGAATCGATGCAACAATTAGCATTTTCAATCGATGTGTATTTCATATTGGATTCAATATCCACCCGTTCCGATTTTAATTACAATAAAAAAAAATCTCTTTCTTGATAAGAAAGAAAGAAAATGGCAAGCGCGTCTTGGTATAGATATACTCGATCACGATTTTCTCTTGCCTTTTGCATAATTTTCCCTGAAAAGTTCCCTTTCTCGGTCCGAGAGAGAGAAAGTTGCCATGATTGACGTCCATAAAAATCCATAAAAAGGAATAAGTGTTTAGCAACTCTACTCTGTGAACTGCTCTTCGAGGAAGCTGGTATTGAATGTAAGTACATATATCTCTCCATAATGCATCGTTAAGAGCATTATATGTAAAAATGCGCCTTCAGCGGAGAAGAAAGGGCGACCCTTCAAGATGGCCGCCGTCAGCCAGAACAATGGCCAGACGAGGCGCGATTTTGCGGCTCTTTCCCGCTTAATCGCGAGCTGATCATAACTCAAGCTCGGATAAACGGTCCAGGATAGGTTTAAGGTCGTAAACAGATATTCAGTATAAGTTGCGGGGGTTCAAGTGTACCCGCCGGTTAAAGGCACCTAAAACGTATCGCATTGTATTCCCTGCCGGATTATATTCGAATAAATATTTCGCGCTTCTGTTCTTTTTATTGGATGAGTCGTGTTTTTGCATCGTTTGCTATTCAGCCTTTTTTTCTTTCTTTCCCTAATGTCTTTCGCCGCCGCTACCTTCTTTCTGATGGAAGGTATTACTTGGAAGAATCGTAATTTTTTATTTATTGCAAGAATGGGAAGTAGGTGACATTTTTGTGCGAAGTGAGGACATACAAGATAGTCATCCCTTTCCTTTACTTTTTTGTTGAGAAATCGGTTTTAGTCGAATTTACAAATGCTGTAATTTTTTGAATTACGGATGCATTACAGCAGTGCAATAGGTGTCTCGGCGTCACAGACTTTGTTACTTTAAACCATGGTCAGTTGATGAGGATGACGTCTAAACTGATGTTTCACTCTACAAAGGAAATGTCATGATAACCCTGATTCAATGATACCTAGTCGTGTCATAGTTCTGATGCAATTATAAAGGAGTTAAAGTGAAAAAACTTTATTGTCAACTTTAAAACTAAATTTCTTAAAGTTTATTTTGAGTTTAAAATTAACATTAAGCCCCTTTTATTCACAAACTAATCATCTTGATACTTTCAATCTCTTAGGCCACTCATCTATCGATATACACACTACTTCCAGGGGAATTTCCATCGTTGCTTCCCTTCAAGAACGTTTAAGACTTAATCTAAGTGATATGCCGCATTTAGCACACTTTCGTCTCCAATACTGACCACAATTTATTGTCGAATTGATTTAAATCCGGACTACTGAAAGGTCAATCTTTGTGTCCTTTGAAGTCCGGCACATTCTCTTTCAAACATTATTAGGTCATCTTTGACTTATGAGAAGGAGCATTGTCATGTGTGTTGAAAAGTTAAATCGTTTCCTTTGAATAAGTTCACATTTAGGGGCCTCACTATTGGTTCTAAAAAGTGTCTTGATAACCTTTACTGTGATTTTCACTCCTTTCTCACAAAAATTAATCTCTGAGACGTCTTCATATTCGACACCCCACCAAGCCATTACGGAAGCCAGATGATGAGCAGTTTTCTGCACGTATTTTTTCTTTTCTTTAGTTTTTTGAGCATTCCTTGCATAACTCTTTATTCTTGGTTGCTAACCTATGGCTTATAATATACGGTCTATGATTTAGCTTGAGGTATCCGACTACGTTCGGAACCGTGATTTTACAAAAGCGCATAAATAGACAATTTTCATGATATTTAGTGTCACTTAGATTAGAATACATGCATATAATTGTTTTAAGGACATTTAGACAAAACAAATTATTTAAATACAAGATTTTGGCAAAAAAAAAAAAAAATAAATAATAATAACTCAGAATAATTTTTTTTTAAAATGTTCTCCTTTTGTGAAAAATGCTTCTATTATAATAATATTTTGTTTGTATATAGCTCAGACACCTCTCTACAGAGGCACAGCTAGAATTTTTGAAATATATAACTTAAAAGTGGGTTTATCCATATTTCAAGACAACAGAGGGGAGAAATTTTAAGAAAAAAACGCCAATAATTATATATTTCAATTGGTGGTATCTCTGAAAATAATCTGAGTTTTTCAAAAATTCTAGTTGAGCCTCTGTACAGAGATCTGAGCTATATACACGCAAAATATTGTTATAATAGAAAAATTTTTTACAAAAGGAGAACATTTTGAAAAAAGATTATTCTAAGTTAATTTTTTGCCAAAATATTGTATTTAAATAATTTTTTTGTCAAAATGTCCTTAAAACAATTTTATGCATGTATTCTAATCTGAGTAACTCTAAATATCATGAAAATTATCCATTTATGCGCTTTATTAAAATCACGGTTCCGAACGTAGTCGGATACCTTAAGTTCATTGTGTCGATCAACATTAGAAACTACTGGTCTTAGACGTCTTTACGTTACTCCGTGTGTAAATTTGGCGAGGGATATACCAAGCTTGTCTATCGTCTTTGTCTCTTTGAAATTATGAATTATGGTACCATATCCATTTCTCTAATGTGGCGACCATGAAAAACAAATCAACTTCACTACCTTAATATCCTATTAGGCTTTGTTTTTCGTTTATCGTCATTCGTTAATTGTATCTTCAAAAAGGTGACTAAAAAAATTATTGAGCAAATAATAAATCTAGCTTAAGAGATAGACCACAAATTGTGTGGAAAAAAAGGGGAAAAAACTTTTTTTCTGGTGTTTGGTTCAGTGAGTCATAAGTGACTCAATTGACAGGCCAGAAATTTTCCTTAAAGAATTTGGAGTTTAATGTCTTAAAGAGTTTAAGCGCCTGATTTAGGGGAGCAAGCTACTGGAAACGAACGCTTAGGGAGCTTAGGTTTGATGACTTAATATTTGATTTTTTCACTAATCCTTGCTTTTCGGTAGATTGTTGACAGTAATTGATAAAAAGTAAATTTAAGGAGTGTAAAAAAATGGTTCTTTGGTTAGCTGCTTTTTAGATATTTTTAAAATTTTCTTGATACTAACCGATAAATGAGAAAATCTATTTATTTAAAATTTCTTAGATCGTACATATAAGGAACAATTCAGTAATGAATTGTTAAAAATGTGTAGATACAACTAACCAGTAGGGTATACAGTTACAATTCACAAATTTTTAGTTCCTTAGATTCACTTAGGATAGGTAGCGGAATAATTATGTAAAGAGACTGTCACACACCATGGGCTGATGTACGTCAGGTATATCGTGGTTCAAAGTCCTCAGGGAGTGGAGAATAGAGTTTCCGGTTCAGATGTCGACTTCGTCATCTACCTGCAGTTCAGAATTACGAGATGTATCGGCAGCATTAAACTGATTTATGAATCGGAGGAATTGGCAGTAGAAAATTCTCACAGAAAAATGTTTGTCTCCCTCAGTAAATTACTTAAGTAATGATAAGGAAATGTAAAAAATATCTTTTTTACGTATATGAATGTATTAAAATTACAGACATATTTAAAGAGAAATTCGCATTATTTTTCACAAGTGGATGTTAGCGTTCATTTTGAAAGAGATATATTATTCCCCACAAATTTTTAATATTTTTTGATGATCTGTTATACCAAAAAAAGTTTCAAAAATTCATTTTTCGTAGATTAATTATTGTCTGTTAATACATGTCGCTCAACTTCATCTTTTTCTTTGTTCTCTTTAATGTCTGAAAACCAGCTTGCATTAAAATCAGGGCTTCAAACCGTAATTTTTTTTGTTCTGGTTCAACTAAATATATATATATATATATATATCGGTTCAGTTCCAGTTTTCGTTACTCCCAAAATAATGGTTTTGGTTTCAGTTTCGAATGAATAATTTCATTTTATGTTTAGTCTTATTTGTATTAAAAATATAATTCTATCATTAACAAAAATGTAATTCTATCAAAATTTAGAGGATTTTATTCTTTTGTTGATTGATACATTATATGAATGGATATAATTAACCAGCATATAAGATACGAAAAGTGAACAGAGAATAGCGAACATTGGCATTGTTATCCATTATCAAAATCATATTTGGCAACTAGGTTCATGATCATAAGTACCCTCGTCACTAGACGCTGGTCGGTCTATCACATTGCGCCCTTGGCCTTGCAATAATTATGCAAAAAATATGTTTATCGATTTCTGTAACATATGAAAATTGCTGAACCGAAAAAAGGGTTTCAGGTTTTCGGTTCAGTTCCTGTTCGAAACCCTGATTAAAATATCAACTGATTTTGTCTCATAATATTCATTAAGTCTAGTTTTCATGACGAAGTGGAATATAAAATATTTGAATTAAAGCTCATATGAGTACATTATATATTTCAATACATATGACATCCATTCAGAATGCTATAGAAAACTAGACGATTATAGCTTTAAAATTCTCTTCGATAAATAGCACAATGAAATTTCAAATAACAAGTAGGAAATGAAATGACAAAGAAGTTCAACTTAATTCAAAATACTGCATTACCTGTTGTACAAGAAATATAATATCTGTTATAAATAAAATGAAACCTGTATAAGCCACGCTGGGCATTTAAGGGGAAACAGGACATTTTAAGGACGTTTTAAGTACATAGTAAGTCGAAATAATTTTCAGAATTTGATTTTTTGAGAACTGATTAATTGTTTATGAAAACCGTGCAGTGGATTATTGTGTGAGACCATTGAGAACGGTCTTCGTAACTTTGGAGGGGTCATGGTTCTGAACTCGTGGCCGGTATTGTTTCTATCGAGTCGTGGGTTCGAGTTCTGGTGCCACTAAAACCCATTGTACTTTAACTCTTTCGAGGTTTAAAGTCTTCATTTTGGAGTGCTGTTGAAATTAAGAATGTTGAGATATCAGCTTAATTATCGTCTTCATAACTTTATTGAGGCTCAAAATTACGAGTTTTGTCGCCAATAGCACAAATGTTACTTCGAAGTGACACATTAATAAACAATCTCTCTCTCTCTCTCAATAAAAAAAAAATATATTTTGCTGCTTAACTGTTCTGGAAACGGTACGATTTCAAAAGGAATTATTGTCATTTTTTAACATAAAATGTACAAACAAAGAAACAAGCAATATTTTTTAGGGAGAAGTCTATTTTTTGCAAGTAGCATTCTGTTTTTTTATTACGGGATCAGAAACTAAAAGCAATTTGAAAAAATATTTTATTGTCATTGATTGATGTTTATTAATGTAAAAAGTATACTTGAAAGTCGAAAATTCCCTCTACACCGTTAAAACACTGTTTTACTCAGTGAACAATATTTCAAGTAATATATAATTATGACAAAAATTAATTAATTGATTGATTGATTATTTCCTTAGCTCTTAGACGCTACACGATAAATCTCGTAATTGTGAATCTCAGACAAGTGACGAAAGCGATACTTGAGCTGACACCTTCCTCTCCAAACTTCTATACCCCTTCCAACATGAGAACTTTGAGCCTTGACTGGTTTAATGTGCATAAACCTCTGTACATGACAGCTTTTATTGGCGCCAGAATTTAAGCCCCTAACTCGACAAAAACAACGCCAGCCACGAGTTCACAACCATGACCATTCATTTACCGATTTTTGGGTTTTGAGGGAATGCAATTTTTCTATATATGAGTCTCTTGTAGAGAATTGAGTTTTTTCTCCTTTGTAATTTCTAACGATACATAAACAAAATTCACGAACTTCCTATTTTAACAACGAGAACTATAAAAAACTAAACCTCTGATTTCATTTACTCTAAAACAGCGATACTCAACCTGCGGCCCGCGGGTCACATGCAGCCCACCGGGCCTTTTTAACTAGGCCAGTCTCACACATGGCCCCTTGTTCTGAAAAATTTATTTATTTATGAGAATTTGGCGGGAAATTCTTTGTTAAGAAATCAAATATATCAATTTTGCTTTTTGCTGTCTATGTCGTATGGGTGCAAATTGATATTTTTTTCTGAAAAGTGATAATAGAAAACAGTGGAGTAGCACTCATTTTATGTGAGTTTTACTAATCTTTAACTATCTTTCATATGTGTGTGCTGCAAGCGAAAAAATATTCGAAGAAAATAGGATGTTTCAAGACGATTGAGAAGTTGACTATTTTGTAGAGAAAAACAAGCATGGATCAGTGATTGTTTGATTTGTCACACAAGTGTTGTATTTAAAAAATGCCAATAAACAGGAATTGTTCAATGACACTATTCCTCGAAGATCTCTTTCAAGAGATGATAAATAAGCCTTTTTGAGAGAGAAAAATCTTTACAACAGCAAAAAAGTATTTTGTCAGTGATAATGTCACAGCGGTAACAAAGACACCTTAGGAAATTTATTATATTATTGGTAAATATATTAAAACCGTTTATTAATGCAGGAATTATGAAGGAGTGATTTTTAAATGCTTCCAATTTAGAAAAATTTAGTGACAAAAATATAAAAAATAATTATTAAAAAAAGCAAAATAGGAGTTTTAATATTTTGATCAATTTTCCACATTTTAAAGTTTCTATGTTATCTTCGGCTTAAAGCATTTCTCCACATCCCACCACTAAACCTCATGTTGCGGCCTGCGTGAAATAGCCATCATATGTATGCGGTCCGCTTAAAGTAGCTAACATATGAATGCGGCCCGGCAGAAAAAAAGGTTGAGTACCCCTGCTCTAGAACATCAACAAACTTTTGAGAAAATAACATTCTCACATCATTTGAAAACGTTTTCTCATGTACTTTGGCAGTTTGTTTTAAATCTTCGTTTTGTCCGATTAAATGTTTTGAATTCGCAATAATGGAAAAAAAAAAGCTGCTTTGTGAAAAGCGTTTGTCTCTGTTGCGTCTCTGATCAGATTACGCCTTTATTTAACAAAAGGGGCAGAAAGGCGATATCTTAATCTCCTGTGAATGATGTTAAATCTAAAAGGATTACGCCTTAA
Source organism: Trichonephila inaurata madagascariensis (assembly GCA_019973955.1). NCBI lineage: Eukaryota > Metazoa > Arthropoda > Arachnida > Araneae > Nephilidae > Trichonephila > Trichonephila inaurata. The sequence continues at coordinate 245,489 of BMAV01024262.1, read as the reverse complement.
GTGGAACGTGAGAAGGAAGTGTGGGAACGTTGGAGATTTAATAGCATTTTTTCTAAATTGATGTTTACGGTGAAAGGTAATGACTCAGTTTACAATAAAAAAAAAAAACTCTTGTATTGATATCGTTGAGATAAGCCAAACGTTTTGTCTAATTTGAAATTTTTTTTATTTGTATTCTAATGCATTTGATTGTCTTTCAAATGCAGGTAAGGTCCACGCAATTAATAGACAGGTTCCTACAGAGTAAATAGTAATCAATTCTGAAACTCTTGTAGCTACAGTACATTTTCTAACAGGAAAAAAAATCAGTGAGGGAGTGTTTATTAACGTCACTCTATAAATCAAATCAAGGGCTATTGGCGAAGTACCTCGTAATTTTGAACCAAGATCAAGTGATGAGTACCTGAGCTGGCACCCCCTTCGAACTTTTACTCAATGCTAACGGGGGGGGGGGGTTTT
>BMAV01024262.1:193260-244930 GCA_019973955.1 Trichonephila inaurata madagascariensis | reverse complement strand
TAACACGCATCAGCCTCTCTACACGGTGGGTCTTCAATGGCACTAGGGCTTAAACTCCTGACTCCGTGACTATGACCCCTAGGCTACTGTGGCCTAATATGAAACAAATACACACTCGTGTAGATCACATCAGTATTGATCACAGCAATTCAAATCCGTAGTCATTGTTACACATAAGACGAATAAAACATTTTTAATTCCTATGTTGCTTCCCTGCATCGTTCTTATATGGGCAGTGAAGCTGTTTTAGTAGTATCTAGGGATTATCTAGTTAAATAATCTTTCTAGACTCTTCTGGATTTTTCTAGGAACTCTTATTTTTTACCAAATTTAGTAACATTCTGAAATCTGTCACCGAGGTCATTCCTGTTTGTTCATAAAAATTGAAAAAGAACTCTCTTGACCTCCAAGAGATCTTCCCGCAACAATATCCTTTCGGCAGAGTAGCAAACTAAATCCGACATTTTCTTAACAATGTACTAAATAAAAATGTTAGAATTTTTTTCTTTCGAGAAATGTTAATCTCCTGTTTTTCAATTCCTACTATTAGCTCACACTCTCTCTATATTTATTTATTTATTTATCTTAGTGGAATTTTAAATCGCTTATATAAAATACATTTTAAGGCGCTCAATTGAGCTGAAATTTAAAATACATGATTATTTTGGATGACAATACAATAATTTAATTATAATTAATAAAAAATAATTGATTAAAACTAATTATTTAAAGAATTACAAATACACACACAGCCACATTGGCATCTTTTTTGGCGACTTAGCGACCCTTTTGGTGACTTGTGTCAAATCTTGAAAAAAAAATTTTTTTTTTCTCACGTTTTAAAGCATTCAGTAGAACTGAAATTTGATATACACGATTGTTTTGGATGACAATACGATACTTCAATAATTAATAAAAATTAATTACCACTTAATATTGTGATTCTGCCATATGTATATGCATATTTATATTAATTGTAACTATTTAATAAAAAGTAACTAAAATAAAAATGTTCTTTGTTGATCTAAGTAGGAATTGACGTAATTTTTTTTATATTACTTGTTTTATATATACAAAAATCAATTTTATTTGAAATAATGAAAAGAATATCATCAAATGAATCATTTTTAAATAAAATGACCTTAAGAGTAACGTAATTTGCATTTAGCTGTCAATAAATAATATTGATTGAAAATATATTGCGAACCTAATTGAATTCACAATATGAGATTAAATGACTGATCCGAATATTTGTGAAAAATTGTACGAAGACTCAATAATATGCTCAAAAAATGACTTGAAAAGCATAAATATTGTTCTATTTAATTAGTTTGGTGATTATAAGATGCAATACTATTTTAGAAAATTTTGCATAAAAATCTAGAATGGAAATTAATGTGACTCTATAATAGACATGAACCATATAAAATATTACTAGAATTTGATTAAAGGCTTAGGATTATATCAATAGAATCCTAAATTAACAGAAAGCAGTGGGGAAATTTTTGTTTGTGTGATTTTTCCAAAATCGAATCAAACGCTACATTTCATTGAGTAAAAATAAAAAGTTTTCATATTAATCCTTAATTATTAATTTGCTATAAATCCTTATCATTGATGGTCTTGTTTGAGTCGGTAATTTTCAATGATCATTTGAAACAGATTCAAATATAGAATCAATAATCATTAAGGTTTATCTTGCTTCTAGTGACTCTGAAAGAATTGTGATGCACTACTATTTTTAGTAGTGTACCGAGAAGAAAAGGAAAAATATTTGACGGTCAAATATAATTTATTATAGAAAGCAATGAATTTTTTTTTAAATTATATTTTGAGAATTTTTTAATGTTGCCCTGGAGAATGAAAAATAAAATTCTAACTTTTAATTTAAAGCGATCTTCTGTCTTTTTGGCCAAATTCAGCAAACTTCAATCAAATTCGGAATATATATTTAAAGAGAGAAAAATGTTTTCACTTATCATATATAAATTATTGGTGTTGAACACATACATTGGTTCCTTATATTAGTTTCTTAAAAATTTAGAAAAAATCTGGTTTTTCCTTAGTATTGAAGTATACGAGATAACACAATTTAAGCTGGAAAAAAATAGACTAATTGAGACACAAATTGCTATTGTAGGAACTCATGGATCTCCCCATAGGTTGGTGAACTCGGAATATATTATTAATGTTGGAGAGGTTTTTTTTTATCCAAAAATGGGTATCATTTTCCGGCATGACGTAATGACAGACTTAAAGAATAATAAAGAAAATATGAGACGTGAATTTCTATTTATATATAAAAAATCCCTTTATATAAAAAAGTAAAAGGATTCTAATAAAAATAAATAATTTATTTAAATAAGCTGTCATCCATACGACATAATTACGCCAGAATATGATATTAAAATTGGAGAATTTTGGTGTCTGAGAACAAGTTCTGAAATGGAGTCCGATTCTGTAACATAAGTGAAAAAAATAATAATAAGTAACAACCTTAAGAAAACTTCCTTTCCAAACTGATAGCGATCAACAATCAACGAGGCATTTCCAAATCCGTCTCTCGGACTTGCCGATAAACAAAACAATTCCCTCTCCGCATTTTGCGTTATTTGGGCATAAGTGACACAAAGTTAAAAATGCGTGGGAACGGTATGACACTCTCTCGCGGAAGATAAGCAGAGCGCAACAATTCCCACGACACTTTTTTTTTTCCTTCTCCAAAGGACACTTTTCCAACAACTTTTGCCTTCGTCCATGTTTGCCTTCAAGGCAACAATCGATTCGGACTCTCACCGATTTTAAATTGTCTTGAAAGTCCACTTTTAGGAAGACTTTTTGACGGAAGAGGTTTTCTTAGAAGAAACTACACTGTGTTTGTTTACGTATCGCACTAATCTTCCTCTTCACTGACCACTTTGAGAGGATCAGCAGCGATTATAGAGTGTGAACTATCGGATTTGAGACGGTATTTTGGCTTTTGTGTAGTTTTCAGAAAAGAAAAGATAGAGCGGAATGAATTTTTCTCACGAATATAATTGTCTGGCAATTTTCTTAAGTAATGGAGGAAAAAGGCAATATCGGTTTTCTCCAGTGAATGATAAATAAATTATATAATTTGATATGTGTATTTTTTTACACATGAACGAGTACTGAGAATCAAATTGGTCATTTTTATTTCGCCCCATTTTCGTTTATAACATTCTATTGAAATAAATAAGAGTTTAAAAAAAATAAGTTTTTTTTAAATGGACTAGGTGGTGAGCTACAGTCTCGCGCATTTATTTTTTTAATACTCCTGTTATAAATTACTTATACTATTGGGAATAATTTCTTTCAAAGTTTTTGACCATCAGTCTATGGTTATTTCAACAATATGCTTGCTCCAAATTTTACAAAATAATTGCTTTCAAGTTAAAAACTTCTTTTTTTTTAAAAAAAAAAATTATTGGGTAGAATTTCAAATCACAATCGGAAAGGAATAATGTTATTGGATCTGATAAAAACCAGTAAATTAACTAACTTAACAAACACTGAAAGAAAAAATATATGCAAGTTATAAAATAAGTGCAACGAGCTATAAATTATACAGCAAAATGTTCGTGAGCTGATTTTTCAAACTGGTCAATTTATAGAAGTGGTAAATAGAAATCAATAACTTCTACAATACTTAATCAATATTCTTCTTAACGATATCGAATATTTATATTTCTATTTTTTCAAAAAGTTGACGTAATTGGGTATAAGAAGTTATCAATTTTGGAGGGTCTGTATTTTTTGGAAAATTAACGATTTTGTATGAACTCCAGAAAATAAAGGAACATTTGTTTTTAGCTTTCTAGCTACCATTCCTGAGCTGAAAGTATGCGTATACTTTCTCGGCATGTAAAAAACTGGCTGTCTAGAGGATATGAAAAGAATCCTGAGACTTATATTAGTGGTTGAGGGATAGTCATATTTAATTGAATCTTTCTAGTTGTAAGACAAATTAATTTTAAAATAGAAATTAATGCAATAAAGTTAAAAAGGGATATTGACACACAAAACATGATGCTTATGACAATACTTAAACGTTCTACTGCATCATAAGAGATTACATAAAAAAAAGAGATAAAGAGGTTATTAATAATATGTCGATAGTTGAAGTAATTTTAAATTCTAAGCTGCACATTATAAATTTTACCTTTGTTTTTCTAAGAAATTTTAAATATCTCATAAAAACAAAGTTTATTTTATTTTAAAACTCATATTTTATTGATTGATTATTTTATTTAAAATTAATTGGAGAATCTATCACTTGTGTGCGATTCTTGTTGAAGCTCTTAAGTGAGCTCAAGGAAGAATTTTAACCAAATTTTTTATGTGTTTATTTTATCGAAAATATTTGCTAATCATTCAGACTATTACTGAAGTTTTTACTCAAGAGAAATATTTGGTCATTGCTAAATTTAAAACTTAAAAAACTGTAATCCACATTCGACTTTTCATTTTAACTTTAAACTTTAATTTTTCAACCTATCCTGAACGTTTAAGATTTTCTTTTATGTTTCAAAATTTAATTTTAAATGACATTAAAATCTTCTTAGTAGCTGTTATGTTAAAAACACTCTAGAAGAGCTTTTAAGCCTTTAAGTTGTTTAATTCGGGATTTTAAAAGAACCTATCGGGACAGTTTAACTTTTTTTATACCTGGATTTGACAAACTATAAAATTTATCTTCGGCAAAATTTAGATCACCCGACATGTTACAAGTCTCCACCCCCAATTTAGAATACTTACAATGAAATATGCACACAAAACCAAAACATATAAAAAAAGCCTTTGTTTTTCTTCAAGTAAACCTTATTTGTATCTTAATATTCAACATCCCAACCCTGAGAGAAAGAGAGAAGGTAGCGGGTGAAGCAGAACGCCTTGCCGCTACGAAACATCGCTCCTTACAAATCATCCGCGTCTGCGGTCGTTTATCGAGTGTAGCAAGTTGAGGCACACCTCGCTGGTGACAACAGAGAAAAATGTCCACAAATCAAAACAAGTGAAGCGATTGAGCGGCGAGCACGCTTGCTTGCTCGCACGCGCGTCCCAAACGGCACGCTACGCGTAACGCTTTGGTTTTATGCCGGAGAAATTTTACGACGTTTAGTACCGATTTCGTGTTTGAATGATTTTTAAATAGAATATTCTTTTCTTAAAGTAAATACCTCACAAGGAAGGGGGGTAGGGATTAGAATAATGTATATTACATAAAATCAAAACTTACATTAAATTTATTACATACTTAAAAATAACATACTATTAGCTAAAATCACTTGCAGGTACAATTTATTCTTTTTGTGTTAAAAAATCTAACTGTAATGTACAGTGGCGCACACAAAATTTTTTCAAGGGGGGTGCCCAGGATCGAAAGTCCGCCATTTTGGTATTATGCTCCGATACGTCGCCCAACATATTCTTTTGATTTTGTCGATTTCCGGGAACAAAAACAATACAAAATTAAGTATTGAATAAATAATTAATAATAATTAATTACATATTAATAACGAATACATAATTAAACTTTACGTAATATATACATAGGATTATAACCAATCGAAAATAAAATCAAGGGCTATGGGGGTGTCCGGACCCCTAGGACTCCCCCCCTTGTGTGCGCCACTGGTAATATATCATTTAAAGTTAGGATAGGGGCTCTCTAAGATAATCAGAAAACCAAATATAGATAAAATGTTCTTTATATTTATGTCAATACATATTTGTGAGAAAAAATTTTCTTGCTTGAAGATCAACAAGAGTAAATATAGATGAGAGTTGGCTGACATATACTTGTTGGCTGTGATGAGACTTTCAATCAGCAATCTCACTTCTATTTTTTTTTTTTTTTTAATTGTTGAAAAGTAGAATAGGGTACACTTGTCTCATTGAACTGATTCTAAAAATAAGTGCGCCTGCAGCTATAGATGTGAAATTTTAGTGCAGCAAATAAAATGAAAAAAAGTCTGTATTTGTTTTAACACAACTATCTCTAATTGTTTGCAATTGCTATTGACAATTTTTAATATATATTAATATAAGTTACTCATTAATAACATTAATTTTTACTTTAGGTGTTCACATTTACATCTGAATTATACTAGTAACTGATATAACATATAAAACACGAATGTATTTTTTACCACTTATGTTGAGGCGGATCTCTTTTAATGGAACTTGTGTCTGCAAAGAAGCAAAACTTGCCGGAAATTACTTAAAAAAGAGCCTGTCCGGTGCCGAATTTTTTGGTGGGAGGTGTATTTTGTGTTGGAAAATACAGCTCCTCGTTATATAAACTCAGTAGAGATCGTGAACCTATTTTTACCCATTCATTATTTTCTTTCCGAATTTTTATTTTGACTCGGGGAACCCCAGGGTTTTGTGCACGGTTTGAAGACCCCTGAACTATAGACTGCAGAAGATTTTCATATGAACTTTTCTTTTATAAACTGAGTTATTGCCTTACATTTTATCATTGTAATAAATATTTTTGTTGAAAAATGTTCTTACTTTTGAATCTCGTATATCAAAGCAAAAAAAAAAAAAAAAAAAAAAAAATGAGTGATGTGGTGGGGATTCTTTAAATACTTTACCCGATATCTCTGAACAAGTGTAATTAATTAATATAAATAACACCTATGATTTTCGGAAAGGTTTATTTGATTTAATAACGATAACTTAAACTAGTGCTCTTAATAATCAATAGAACGGTTTCATTATAGAAATTGTACTAATTTCAGAAAATTTAATACACATTACACATTTGATTGAATAAAAAATACTAATAAATTTTTTTCACTGATAGAATGATTAATATAGAATGAACTGATAGAATATGCTTATTTAATCAATTAACATATTTTTTTAAATTCTTTTAAATTCGAACTATATGACTTCTCTAATAATTTAAAATGCCGAATTAAATATAACGATTTTCCGAAATAATTGGTTTAATTTTACTGCTTTATTCTTAAAATAAAATACGGCACAGAAGAAATTTAACAGTAATATATTTCCTTGTCTAACTCCCGCATCATACAGAACATTTAAAGAAACCAGTTTTTTTTTAACTACATTAGTCAAACCTCGAGACAGTCAAGTTTCGGTTTTTAAAGACGCCAAGCTTACCTCGAACTTTAAAAAGATGATTAAATAGCAATAATGTATAGCAATTACTGTAATCGCCGGTTCTTTGTCAATTTTCGTGCATCCTATAAATTGCCGTCATTTTGAGGAAAACCTGGTTCTTTTTACATAAAAAGTGTGTGTGCATTGCTTTTTATTTAAAACGACAGGATTTTTTTAAAAAGAAAGATGCTTTTCTTTAATTATATTCAACTGTTTCGTTACAAATGGCAATGCATTTGCATAAGTAAAGTAGTTAAATATATTATCTTATTTTTTAAGTTTTGAAGGAATAATAATATAAATTTTTCTTTATCAATATTATTTGAATAATAATGACTTTTATTTAGGCCATGAAATAACCATGGGAACATTTTAAGCGGAAATACTTTGCTCAAATTATTAAAATTTGCATATTAATTCGCCAAATATTTTATGCTCTTTTCTAATACATTTTATTTTTTAAACCTAAAACCTTGTATTAGTCTTAATTAATTATAGAGATTCACTTTATATTTTTACTATAATGTATATTAATTTTTTCCTTATCAAAGTAAAATAATTACTTTTGAAAAATAATATTTAAATAGGGTTTGAATTTTTTTTTCTCAATCGTAACTTGAAATGAAAATATGCTTCATTAATTTTTTTTTGATTATGATCTTTCAATATTCTTTATGTTGTACGTAAATATGTTTTAGTTTATTGTTAATTTTTTTGAAAATTACTCATTTTAAATAATAATTTATCTCAAAGACTGATATTTCTGTTCTATGCGTTTTTATGTTATTTAAAATAACCCAACGTGTCTGAGTATTAATAAGTATAATGCTAATTTTTTTAAAAAAAAATATTTATGCGACCTTTTATGAGAGAAAATTAAATAATTTCTATATTTTGTCATTTATTATAGAAAAAGTTTTAAGTCAATAACTTACAAAGCTGAATTATTTTGAAGAAAAATAAGTTCTCGGTAACATTTTCTATTAAAGAATGAAATTTTAAATTTTAAAGAAAAACAACAACTTAAATTTGCCTTGAAAAGAAAATGAACTTTCACATAATCAGAAGAGGAATTTGACTTCAACATATAGACAGAATTTTAGATCAAAATGAAAATTCGAAGCAATGCATCTTAATAATTTTTTAAGGTAGCCGAACACGTTGAAATGGCCAAATTTGGTCAAAACACATTTATATACATATTTTTAATTTTTTAAATAGAAAGAGAGAACTATCTTTTAATTTCACAAAACACACTTTGTTTCGTTCCTACGTTACCTAGAGGCCAAATTGCAACCAATTTTATAAAATTAGAAAAACTAGAAGTGGGTCTTTAAATTGTTCGAAATTCATCATGGCGGATCTGATAACTTAAAGTATTATAAACGTAATTCTGTGAAACTTTTGGGACTTGATATTTATATTATTTTCTAGAGAATGTAATAAAATATTTCTTATTTATGAATATTTTTTGAGTTATGGCCTGTAATTTAAATAACGGTTTGATAAATAATGTTACATTTCTTATATTTACTCGATCAACTCTAAAATTTTTAAATTAAAAAAAAAAAACATTAAAATTTTAGTATATTATTTAGATAAATACCTCTTATTTGTCGTAGTAATACTTTTACTGATATAAGTTTATTATTTTTCTCTAATTGCTTAGAAGTTTTTCAAAAATATTGCAAATATTTCACTTATAATTGTGATTTTTGCAAATTTAGATAATTTTTTTAATAATTTTAGTACTTATTGGTACTGATTCCTAAAAAAGCATTTGTAATGTTTTAGTATACTATTTTTTAAAAAAGTACTCCGAACGTGTTTGGATACCTTAGTAAAAGAACTTTAATCTATTTGAAAGTGTTGTAATTGTAATTCATTTATTAAATCATAAATTCATAGATATTTAGTTAAAGTTAAATTAGACTTATTTCATTTTTTTTTACAAATAAACGTAATGGTTATATTATAAGTACTTGCGAAACTCGAAAGAGAAGTTCTATGTAAGGTCGAATACAATTTTTTTTAAAAAATTACTGTCGAATTAATGATTTGGAAGATTTTATAGATTTCCCAGAAACCTAAAGTTATAATAAGAAAATTAATGTACTCATGTCATGAACTAAATACGAGGAGAAAATATTAAAAAGAACTGACTAAATTTATCTTAAAAAAAAATCTTTATTTTAGTAATGAAGATTTTTTTTACAAATAAACTTTAATCATTTTTAGTTTATCCTACTGAAATGTTATGATTTTTTAGATTTTTTTCCTTTTTTATCTCCTATTTAATTCCGCTTTGGCAGAAAGATCAAATGCGATTTTAATGCTAAATGAATGATCAAATTATACGTTTAGTTTATTTTGAACTATATTAAAAACAACATATCTAATTACTCGCATGATCAGAAAAAATTGCGATGTATAATAGCTTAAATAAATACGTATAATTTAATTATAGAATGTAATTATTGATTTCCTGATCACAAAAAATCAATATTTAATCAATCACCCAATATCGATATTAATCACTCACTATTAAACTTATTTCTTAAGACAATTATATATATATATATAATTTTCGTTAAACTTTTTCACAAATTCATTCACATGTATGAAGGATAAAATACGTGAAACAACATTTTAAATTTCTAATTACAAAAACGATTATTATCTATTGAAAATCAAGTAATTCTGAAAAATGTTTCCGCGCGCGCTAAAATAACAGTTGTATCTTAGTAACAAGCCCGTGGAATAGTGCCGAGTTATCATGGTCATAAATTATGACTGACAATTCTGTCGATTACTGAGTTCGAGTCCTTGTACCATAAGACCTGGGCTGAAGCACGTTAAATGTAGAGTTTCAAAGTCCTCACGTTGATGTTGGTGGTGTGGTTGGTGTCACCTTTGTCACTTGAACGTGGTTTAAAATTAAAAAGTCTGTCACAAATAGCCCTTGTTCTTAGATTCAAAGTACAATGTTAATAAAATAACAAATCGTTCGCCAAGTTTAAACGAACTTGAATCCAACTCGAAACATATTTTTAGACAGAAATATGTCCCAGTTTTAAAGAAAATTCTCAATGTTATAATTCATGCATCCGTCCATAAAATCGCGTTTTTAAAATCTGAAAATATGCCATTAATGAGTATTTTTCCTCCTTTAGAATCGTAAGTGAATGCTCATCTAGTACTACAGTATAGGAGGCAAAATCTGGAATTCGTTTCATACAAAAAATACATTTTATCTTCTTAGATAAAAATGTGAATAGGTTAATAAATATCCTGATCTCTATAAGATAGCGGTCAAAGTATAATATTAATGCTGTAAAATGTTTCTGCCTGAAATAAAAATGTTCCAGTTTTAGTTCCTATTTCTTAACATTACTCGAAGACAGTCTTAAGAAAAATCTGATGAACAATCGATCGTTTTACGATATTATTCAAATAATCTTTTCAAAAAATGGAATGCCGTACGGTTGTTCTGAAGTAACGTCAAATATATTAATGCCGTTTTCTGTGATCGTGTATAAAGTTACGAAAATAAGGTATTCGTGTAAAAGGTATTCGAGTAATATAACTTCTGCAAAAATTTATATACTGTTGGATTTTTATTTAACTGAGTTCCTAAATCCCGAAAAAAAAGTTCGTTATGTGGAAAATTAAATAGAGATTCATTATTGAATATACTTTCTAAGTTGTGGTTCCAGCAAAAGGCTCACAAAATAGAGAACTTCGTAAAATAGAGTTTCGTAAAATGGAAGTTCAACTGTTTTATAACAGTTTTATCCACTCGAAGATTTTGTTACGCCTGATAAATGAAGTATGCTTAAGCAGTATATTAACGCTGTTTGATGATTGTTTAATTAAAAGAAAGATTAGACTCACTTAAATGTATCAATTCAAAACACTTCTATATTTCAACAGAAACAATATTACATGTTGTAGAACATATTGAGTCTTTAATATTAAATCGCTGAATTTTCTATTTGAGTTTGACATTGAGATCTTTCTTACACTTTAAAAACTCAAACATGACGGAGAGTTAACTATCACTATAGAATCGAAAGCAAATTTTATGTTTTGCTAACGAAAAATAAGTTGATATGTCACATATTTAGAATAATAAGTGCAACCTATGATGAATTGTCATTCATTAAATTTGTAAAATAATATCGTGTATTATTTTTTAGAAAACAATATTCACATCTGAAATACTTTTATGGCCATTAAAATGTTCCAACATTAATTATCAGTTAAAGGGATTATGATGTATGTATTGTATACATTCTCTTTTTAAAATTTTATGGGCATTCAATAGGTTATTATTTTTTTCCTTTTCACATTTAAAGTCAAAACAATTTCATATTAAAATACAGTGAAACTAACTAAAAAAGGGAATACTAAAATATACTATAATGGAGTGTTAGTTTATGATATTAAAATGGAAGAGTTTTTCTAATTGAAAAAAATTCTCATTTGGTTAATATGACTTAAATTTTTTTTTTAAATATTTTCCGCTAATTAGAGAAAAGAATGCAAATATTTTTCAAGCAGTCAAAAATAATATTTCAAATCTTATATTTTAATTAATAAATGACTTAGAAGAATCAATTTTAAATGCACCTTGAATGTTGAAAAACTGTTTTGATTATCAGATCTATTGTTTTTTCTATTTTATATTTTTATATACTGTAGGTGGATCAAGTAAAAAAAATATTTTGGGTAAATAGTTAATTAATCTGTGTATAGTAAATACCGGATTTTATTTTTTAATTAAAATAATAGGAAGTAGTTTTTGAGTATCTCAAATTAGTTAATTTACGTTTAATTCAGCAAACGTTAAAAATAATTACTTATTTTTAGTATTTGCATTATTATCTGCAAAATTTTTAAAAAAAATAATCACCTATTGCATGATTAGAAATTTCAAATTTACTAAGAGTGATATTTTTTAGATAGAAAATGATTCTTTGTGTTGCGTAAGACAAAATATTTGAAACTTTGTAAACTAATTGTTTTTCATTTCTTTTTGATGGAACTATTTCCTCGAGTCACAATCCGAAGAACACTAATCTAAAGAAATGATTACACTGAATGTAAATGTGTCGCAAACATGTGAAATATAGTTATTGTTTTTTGTCAAAACTAGAAATCATATTCTAATAATTATCCAAACATTTCCATAATTATTTATTGAAAGTTTATTATGTTATAAGGATGACGATACTATTCCTAAAGGGAGGATAATTTTATTCCTAACATCAAGATAATACAGTTTTTAAAATAAGGATATCCTTATTTTATTTATTGAAATTCCCTTTTTTTATGGTTGAGAAACAAATAACGAAATTAAACTGATTTACTCTAATTGAATTTTTGCGTTATATAAAGTAAGATAATCAATAATACATGTTTCCTTTATATGAAAGTATATAATAGGTTGCCGTTATTTATTATACGCATTTTCTAATTTAATGTAATTTTGTGATTTGATAAACATCTTTTTTGAATAATTTAAAAATTTTTATCAGCTACTTCATAATAAATACATAGTTTTGCATGCAAAGTTAAATTTTATGTGGGAATCGTTACGAAACAGTTAAAACTTTAATAATAATATACCAACTTCGTTTGGTATTTTCAAAAACAAATAAATAAAAATTATTTTCTGCTTCTTTTTATTCTTGTTTTAATGGAAGAAAAATGTTATCTCTGTAAAAGTAACAAATTTCCTGATCAAAAATTGATAGAAAAATTCATTTAACTTATAATGGAGGAGAAAGTAGAACTATATTTTCTGTAACATGCTTTCTTAAAAATATATTTCACAAGCCTTTCTTTTTCTTTTTTCACATTTAGAAAACAACTATTTTTGAAATAAAAATAAATGTTTTCATAGTACAAAAAATGAGACTGTAGTTTAACATTAGTAAAACTTACATATCTTATGGCTAAAGATTTACCATATTAGCTCTGTTTTTCCTGTTTTCAAAAGCTTAAAAAAATAGTTACCAGCAATAGAATAATTTTTGAAAATTGGAAATGATTTTCGTTTTCACAGCCAAATGAACCTTAATATAGATTTAATTTTCTCATTTTAAAGCAAAAAATGATTTTTACTGGAATTGAAACCTATACAACAGCGAATCATTAATCATTCTACAGAAAGTATAGTATAGTGAAGTTTTTTTAAAAGAAAATATTTACTGCTATATATTTAACTTAAAATTTTCAGACTTCCTCTTTGACTTTGAGGACATCTAAAATGTGAAATCGTTACTATAACCTAAAATTCACTTTTAAAGCATTTAGAAGTGAGAGATTTGCTTTGCTAATCGATTTAAATAATGAATGAAAATGACTATATTATATATAACTAAAAAATCGACTTACCGATATGATGACCAACTGTTTCCGTGTCTGAATCCAAGGCATGGTGACTTCCTTTGGATGATGTAACCTCATCTCGATCTTCATCGTCAAGTTCATCATCTTTGAACCTCGTTCTCCCCTCGTCATCCCCCGATGCGTCCCCTTCCACCCCTGGAGAAGTCCTCGAGGAGTTTTCGATCTCATCCAAATCACTGCCCCCCTCTCGGGGGTTGTGACGAAGGAGTTCTTGTTGGGAGGGATGGAGATCTTCCAAGCGATACAGTGGATGGAGGGGTTGGTGAGGGTAGAGCACGTGAAGTGGGGGGTGCAAAAGAGGGTGGTAGGCTCGGAAAGATGAAGAATGGTTCTCTTCCCTGTTGTTGCTATCAATGAGGTTTCGGATTAGAAAGGATGGGGTTGGGTGTACTTCGGTGCTGGTGACATCTATATCGTCGGCTTCTTCATCGTCATCTTTTTTTCTCGTTCTGAGATCGGTGGGTTGGTCAGTGAGTTCGCTGGGTTCTTTCGGGGATGTAGTATTTTTGTCGAAGGACATGGTAACGGTCATTTCCGTCACGTGGTCATGAAACTGCTCACGAATTGATTTTTGTACAGAAACAAAAGGTTATACTAAGTCCTAGTTAAGGTTGTTCAAATATCACTGCTTATTTTTATGTCCTTCGTATTCGTAATCATTCGTTACTAATTCCGCTTTTTATTGTATATTTTTTATGAGAGCGATATAGTTCTATAAAACAATTAATATATCCTTTTGAGACTTTTTTCTAATTTTCTCCCAAATCAAAAGCAAATTTTTAAAAATTTAAGAATTCTATTTGTAGAATTATTGTTTTATAATAATTAACCGAATAATGAAAAATAAAATATTTCGCAACTTATTCCTGTTAGAATCCTTTTTGAAGGAGTTCTGTGCTGAAATTTTTTTATAATAGTAAAATGGAGGAAACTGTTACTGGACTTCAGAATTTTTTTATCGTTCTTGACTAGGAATTCCTTTTTCGATTACAAAAAAAAAAAATATTCTCTTACTTCAGGAATGTTCTTTACTTTAAGGCGTTCTCCACTAATAAAAGTTTTCTTAATATCCTATTAAAACTTAGCATTCCAGTTAGGATTTGTATAAAACCTACAGTTCTGTCGACTTCAGGAAAACATTATTGGCAATATCATTCTAAACTGAATAATGTCAAATTTTGTTTCAAAATCAATTTCATATTAAAATTAAAAATTAACACAAAAATAATAATAACTCTTGAGACAAAAATATCTTCAAACAAGGCAGTTTGAACACTTTCACACAAAATATGAGAAAACCATCAATTTCCAGCCAGAATTCCAGTATCACTTTTATATCGTTTATCGATCACAGATATCGCACAATCACCAAAACAAAAGCAGCGACCGAAATCACAAATAGTCCTCTTCCTCGTGATGCCACACTCCAAACAGAGGAAACAAAAACGTTCTTTTCCAGCGGAGCGATGCCGTCTTCGCGATGGAAAAACTTCGAAAACAGTTAGTATCCTCCCTGTTCCAGCCCTCTTCGTGTTTCGTCACGCGTTCGAAGGCCACTTAGTGGACCCCGCGTCGACCAACCGTAGGCCGCCGCTTTGAGGGGTTGACCGTAGCGCAGCGCCCCCCTGTGGCAGTAGGCAACAAAGCATGTTTCCGGAATCGAAACCAATTATCGGTCCGGTTTAACTAGGAATGGGAACTTGTAACGGGGAGTGAAACAAAAGGTGATGGACCATCCCACGATTGGAAGAGAGAAATAATCGTTTGGTAGTTTTTCGATGCGTGCAATTCGTATTTCGTCCTCTGATGATTTCAAGATCTTGTCGAGTTATCGTCTGTTTGCTTTTTTTATTCTTATTCTTTTATGATACAATTTTTGACTGGAATACTGGTTTCATCTCTTTTGTATCTAAAGTAGACATTTCATTATTTAAACCAGATTTATTCCTTAAAAATGTTTATTCCTTGAAAGTTTTTTTTAGTAATGAAAGAGGAGGTGGAGTGAAAATATTAAAATGACAAATACTATTTGAATTAAAATAAAATTTTATGTATATTATATCATCAGCAAATAGCCAAGTATTTTTTTTATAAAAGTTGGGAAATATCTAAAAATCTCAGAAATTATTTTTGCGTTAAATAAATTATTCTTTGTTGGAGTTTGTCTCATATATATTAAATTTATTATAATCAGTCCCTTTTTAATTTTCTTCAGTATATCAGCAACAATTACTTAACAACTCTTTATAATACGTCATAAGGTTTCAAAAAGCAGATGATATTACAATTAAAAGTAAATATTAATTGTAATTTCCTATTAATATAGTATGAATTTAAAAAATTAATATTACAATTAAATGTAGTAAATTAGTTTTAGTATAACTATTTTACACAGTTGTTGAATTAGAAAAAATAACAAAATTTAGGAAGTTAATTATTAAATACATGTATGTGGTTTAATTATAATAAATTAAAATTAAAATATAAATTAAATATTACTTTTACCTTATTAGCAATCCATTCAATCTTTTATATAATTTTAATGAATATTAATTGAAAGAAACTTTTTTAGTTACAAAGAGTATTAATTCATGACAATATTGAAGAAACAATACTCGTTTTGATTTGGAATTATTCATACAAAAAATAATTAAGGCTATTATGAAATAAAAAAGGCGAATTTTGTGATGAAATTAAAACTGTTTTTTAAAAAAAGTATGAAACGTTTCTGTGTAGTAAACTATAGAAGTTTACTACACAGCTGCTGAAGTAACAGGCAACATTAAGAAGTGAACAAATTGGAATGTTTCAATAGTATTTTGAAATTGAAATTATATATTATTTTAAAATAAAATATTCAAACCTGTGTAATTAATAGTTGAATAAAATATTAAAATTCTTATTTATAAAAGCATAAGAAAAAAATAATAAATTAAAAACCTAATATATGTTATATTGATGACGAAATTAATAATTTACATATTATCAACTAGACACTTATCAATGTGAAAATAAAACAGTCGCACTTTTGATCGAACAACACAGAAACGTTTTTGTGTACTTAGTTCTCAGACCTACTAAAAATTGGAGTAATAAATACCTAAAGGTTTTAATCCATAAATGTGTTTAACGCAGAGGTTCCCAATTTTTTTTGTCTCATAGACCCCTTGCCATGTTTTTCGGTTTGGGGTGGACCCCTGTTTACCTAATATTGGATTTTTGGAATTTTATCAATTTAAATGTCTTGCTGACAGCAGGTATAAATCTACTTACTCTAAGCGACTTAAATTTCTAACTGAAGTGAAGTATTGTGTTTAAAACTAAAAAAAAAAGACATGTTAATTAAATTAAAATTTAATTAATATATAAAATAACCAAGCAATAAACAAATACTTTTAAAGGGAGGGATAAATCTGGCGCTTCAATAACAATTTTTTAACATTTGAAATCAATCGTGTCAGGTTTAACCCTAAATCTCCTCGTTTAGTATTGTCTGAACTTTATCCCCCCCCCCGTTCGTTTTTTGGTTTGGAGATTGGCAACCACGCTGAAACTACTTCTGACTAGGAAAAAAAAATTAAAAAATTTATCATGATATTCTATATTTCGTGATAAATAACAGGAATGTCTTTTTAAACCCAAATTTGCTGACATGGTCCTTATTTTAATAAAATTTATCCTGTTGACTTGTAACTGCAAATTAACCTTATTAAGATTAGTCAATAAATCTATTAAATAGATAAAATCTGGTTTCCATTTGACTAAATTTTCTTTTAAAATTAACATCCTGATTTAGTTTAATGAGAGCCACCATCATAAGCCCCCATTTACACCTCATGGACCCCCAAATTATTTTTACGCTGACGTGGACCCCTTGCAGGTCGTCATAGACCCCTGGGGGTCCATATAGACCACTTTGGGAATCACTGGTTTAGCGGCTCCAATAACCTAGTGGTCACTATTGCCAACTCGTTGCAGGCATTGTTTCTGTCTGCTTGGGGATTCAAATCATTGAAGATCTCTCGTGGCGGGATATCAAGTTTGGAAAGTGGGGTGCCAGCTCAGTTGCATCCTCATTGATTGAGGTTGAAAATTACGAGTTTCAGCTCCAATAGCCCTCGTGTTGTTTCATAGTGTGACGTTAATAAACTATCACTCCACAAAAGTTTTACTTTCATTTATAATAATTAGCAGCTTTTATATATACATTAAATACGCTGATAATTATTGAAAACAAAATGCTATTTATTTTTCTATATTTTAATGCTAAAATTGATTAAGTAAATTTATGAACAAAATACAATATAAATTATGAATTAAACGGCGTAACAGTATTATTGTACATAAGGTAAATGAATATGCAAAAGCTGTGGTAATTATACTTCTTAATTACTATCTGAAGATTGGATTTACACAGCCGTTGATTTTGGTGACAATCGGGGCTTTTTGATTGTAAATCTGAATTATATGTTTCTTAAACCTATCTAGTGTTGAAGGTTTGTTTTAATCTTGCATATCTAATCGTTCTGTCTACTCATCAAAAATAGAGATATCCTCTTTCATTACAAATTTCTTTTTGCAAACTCTTAAAATTAGATATTGCGTTGAATGGTTTTAAAATAACCATCGTAGAGCTAGATATATAAAAATCAGAACAAAATGAGGAAATTAGAAAAGTACGCCTTTGCATTTTATCCATTCATGACACGTTAATGTGCAAATTACCTCGGTTAAGTGCGGAAAACTCTACTTTGTAGACGATTCTGCATTTTAACACAATATAAGTCAGGTAATCTACTGATTAAACTGGGGAATGATTGCATTTCAGTTTTTAAGCTTTATTGGTAACAATTAAATAAAATGGAAATTCAGTTTGATTAGCATCTATATGAGTAAAAAATGTTAATACATAAACAAAATAAAGTAAAATAAATAAACGTCTGTAGCAATTTTTATTTCTTTTTCAATCCCTACTATTAGCTCGCACTCTCTCTCTATATATTTATTTATTTATTTTATTTATTTACATCTTGGTGGAATTTTCAATCGTTAATAAAATACATTTTAAAGTGCTCAACTGAGCTGAAATTTTATATACAGGATTATTTTGGATGGCAATGCAATAATTTAATTATAATTAATAAAAATTAGTTGATTCAAACTAATTATTTAAAGAATTACAAATATACAGCCACGTTGGCATCATTTTTGGCGACTTGGCGATCATTTTGGTGACTTGTGTCAAAACTTGAAAAGATTTTTTTCTCACGTGTTAAAGCATTAATTTGAACTGAAATTTTATATACACGATTGTTTTGGATGACAATACGATATTTTAATAATTAATAAAAATTAATTACCACTTAATGTTGTGATTCTGTCATATGTATATACATATTTATATTAATTGTAACTATTTAATAAAAAGTAGCTAAAATGAAATTTTTCTTTATTGATCTAAGTAGGAATTGACTTAATTTTTTTTATATATTACTTGTTATTTAACAGTTTCTCGCGCAAGATATTTATTTCCAGTATATAAGGATGACTCTCTGTCTCTCTCTTTAATAAATACTGGTATAAATCTTCATCTAGATATAAAAATTCAACAGATATAGCAAATCAATAATTCTACTGATCCATAACCTGAGAAAAACCGCCAGATTTCTCAAGTTACATCAACCTATTTGATAGATACTATAGCTAAAATGTGTTGAAATTCACCAAGCGGTGCAATCGTTTGGAGCTATTATGCAAATACTTTAATTGATCAGAATGCGCAAATTAACAATAAAATACGAAGTGAAATATGACAATCCAAAAAAGAAATGTGCCTATACAGGTTTCAGACATAAAAAGGGCATTTCATGTAGTAAAAATTACTCCCTGTAATTAATTAAATCTTTATTCAAATTCATCGCCGACTTCCTCAGTGATCAATCTTATTTGTGAAGCTCGAAGGAGAGTTTGAAAGAACTTTTTTATTAAATTGTTAATTTTTTTCGAAGTTTTAACACTTGTAAGTATTTTTGCGGCGAACGCTTAAAACTTTTTTTTATTATTGTATTGTAAATACATTAAAGGATTATTCTTGGAAGAACAGATTTGCTTTAAGAGAGGAAATAGATTTCCGAGAGAAAAAAGACGTTTCGTTATATTTTTTTCCCCCAGCTAATTATCGTAAAAGATAATTGAGGAACTAAGTTCTCGATAAACGCGTAACCTGAAAGAGTGAATATTTCTTAATTCGAATAACATTTCGTTCTTTTTTTTTTTAATTATACTTAAAAATGGCTGATAAAAATTAGGAAGCACAAAAATTAAAATGTTAGCAATTCATTCAGATATTAGCTAAATTTTTATATTTGCAAATACAGTAATTTTCTTTCCTTTCCATTTATATATTGTCAATAATTTAATCCTACTATTTTTAATATCTTAAGGCTGTCATCGCAAAATGAAAAAGAACTAAACGTCGGAACATATTTTCATGGTGAATTATTACATTATTAAAATATGAATACAAGCCCTAAATAACTAAATTCATTTTTCGAACTTATTTTTCTGTTTCTTTTAACATATAAAGTTTAATCCAATTTAGCAATACAGCATAGCAAACGAACTATATAATACATTTTATACCAGGAAAAATGAACAAATTTGGATAAGAATGAGGAGCAGTAGCGCACTCAGAAGTTTTGCAAGGAGGGGCGCGCCCCCCCCCAGGGTCGAAAGTCCACCATTCTTGTATCATGCTCCTTTTGATTTTGTCGATTTTTGGGAATAAAAAACAGTAAAAAACTAATTATTGAATCAATAATTAGTATTAATTAATAAAGGTAATCATTAAAAACAAATATTTAATAAAATTTTACGTATTATATACTTAAAATTATAATCAATCGGGAAAAAAATCAAGGGCTTTGGGGGGGTGGACCTCCAGGACACCTCCCTTGGGTGCGCCACTGATGAGGAGTATCATAAAATATGTTGCTTTCTAAATAGAATTGCAAAATCAGAATACAATATTAATATTGGTAAACTTTTCTATCTAAAAAAAAATTTCCGATTTTGGTTTCTATTCTTGAAGATTAGATGATGACAACCATAAGGTTAAGACTGTTTATGGTAAAAAATTTACACTGCAGAAAATATGTATAAAAATGCTGTTCAATCACATATCGTTGGATGATGTTTAACAGTTTAAAGAAATCACCACTTATATGAAGCAATTATGGAATTTCCCAAAAGAAATAAGGGTTGAGTTAAAATTGTTATTAGGTAAAAGTATAATTTAAAAAAAAATATGATTATAAAATGGAAGGTATGATAAAAATTTGGAATTTTAATCGTGAAACTATGTATAAATTCAAACAGAAACATTAACTTTGATTTTCTCTCATTGTTTTATAAAATAAAGGAGTTTTAATTAAATGTTTAATATTTTTCTGGTATTTAAAGAGACTGATAGTTGTGTGTGTGTGTGAAATGGAATAAGCGCCAAAAAGTCATTCTCCTTGTATTTGCTTATAAAACTATGTATTCTTATTGATATAATTAGCAATATAATTGTAATTGATAGTATCAATTCTTAATCTTATAAAACTTCATTGCAATTTTTAAACGAAGTATTTTAGATAAATAAACGGATAAAAGCAATTTAAATTTAATCAATCCATTTTTAAAATTAACGTTGAGGATAAATCATTTTACAATATATCATTTAAAGGATTTCAAGTTGGAAATTGAAATCCAATTGTTCATTATTGAATATCATCTTCGCTCTATTTTATGTCTGAATTACTTAAAAAATTTAAAATAACTTTTCTTAAAATTTACGAAAAAATAACTTCTATTTTTTATGTTATGTTAGAAATCATCATGTTAATAAAATATTAATTTAATCAGCTTTTCAACTTAAAACTAAATCTTCATTTGTCTTCGTTAACCTAAATTTGTTTCCGAGTTTCTTTTATCTCTAAAATTACATTAAAAATTCTGCATTGTTATAAAATTGTGTAACTTCTAAAAAATACTGATGATGAAAATTTAAATTTGAATTTTCAGCATATCCTATTTTTTATATGTATCATTTTTAAGATTGAAGGAAGTATTGATTAATCAACTAATTGCTTTGGTTTAATGCTAATTTTAACGTTACACTGATAATTATTCTTCGATGATAAATTTCAGCTTTGTAAGTGCCTTATATATAAGTCTTATATGTAAATTCTTAATCAGTAACAATAACGATTTTACTAAACCTTTAAAAAAAGCACAATATTACTTGTAAAATGGTATTAATCTTATAATTTTCCTTCCTTACAAAGTTATTAAAATACTGTTAAGATTACTTATATTATTCGAATTATATTTAGATAAAAAAAATGTGTTATCTTCCGCTCTTTATAAATTTTTAAATGTTATGTTATTTAAAATGTGAAACAAAATTTTTGTAATATGATATTCGTTATGCTTAACCTAAAATGTGGGGACACAATTCTTAGTATTTTAAATTTTAAAATTTTTTGAAAATTTCGAAATTTTTCTTGGTTTACAAAATTTAATTTCTTCTATTCTTTTATATGTATTTTAGCCCCAGTATGAGTTTTTCCCTATTTTTTTTTACTAACAGAAATTTAATTTCTTTCTCTTTCTCTATCTCTTTCTTTTCTTTTTTAATAGCATTCTTCGACACATAAATTATAAGGCAAATATAAACACTTCTTAAATTTTTTTATTAAAAATCTCATAACTTTCCATTAAAATTTATTTTCAATTGAAATTTTTTTGTATTTATATAAAGATTGCAAAATTTGATTTCCCCCCACTTTGATATATTTTGGTCAAAAGTATTTTATTTTAAAGAAGTTCCATTTTTTAAATTCGGTTCAACTAAACGATATTCCGTCATCGACTGTAGCTAAGCCTAAAAAAAAAAGGAGCAAACCGAACTTCCCAAAATCAAAATGGCTTTCTATCTATTTCGACAAGCGCTTAGTATAATATAAAGCTGTATTTAGCTCTATAAACAGCTCACGGTTCCACTTTTACTAGAATGACGCATTAAACGGACCCAATAAACACGTTCCTTAAAATCAATATAAACTTCTTGTCAATTAAAAGCGAACCATTTGCTGTCTGGCACTTTTCCCGCTACGAACACAATCGAATCGTTCACGGACAACTAATTGGGAAGTTATATCGCGCTCGTTCATCAAATTGGTTATTTAATATTGATAGTGTGCGTCATGTTTCTAATGGAAGAGCTTAACTCCGTGATGAGTCGAGTTACAATATCAAGTCACGCTCTTGAAACAAAGGGAATAATCGATTACAGAAGCGATAAGTACGACAAAACTTCTACTGGGGGGAAAAGTGCATTAAATATTGACGTGTTTAGATGTAGAGAAAGTCGTAAATACCCATTTTAATGGTCGTTTTGGTACAATTTGATTCGATCGAGTATTGGGTTGTAGTCTTTGGTTAAGCGACCTCGATGTATTTTGGGAGTTGATTTCCGAGTTTTATTTTTGACTTAGACGTTGTTTCTCTTTGTATATACATATTGGGTATCCATGCTAATGTAAATTATTGAGATAGATGAGCTTTTTTTTCCTGCAGATTCTAGAATGTTTTCCGATAATGAGACAGTTATCGTAGGTTAGTTTTGTTATATATTTTATTTGTTTTAATGTGTAAAAATTATGTAGTGTGTTTAAAACAGATCTAGAAAGTAGTGACTTTAAATTTATGAAGTGAGATATGGATTCAAACATTTTTAAAGTTGAAAGGAAAGTTTTCCGATATAAACATGGAATATTTATGAAAGAAAGATTTTAAAAGAAATTTAGAAAAAGAATGTTCTTTTAAAATAATCTTAAATATAAGATTCTTTCTCCAATGTAAACAGATTTTTTTTTGTATAGCCTTAATGCTAATAGCAGATTTTATAGAAGAAACTAATTTTGAGAGCATTTGTAGTTTTCATATTTTATGTTCGTTCAAAATAGCTTTTTTTGAAAGTTATTTCAAGGACGGCTATCTTCCTAAATTACATAGAGACAATTGTTGGGATAAAATATAATTTCTTAACCTATATTTATTAAATAGAATGAGACTATTTATTTGTTATTACTAAGGGAGGAAGATGCGAGTAATGGGTTAAATTCAAGTGACGTCATAATCACGTGTTCTCAGCCAATCAGCTCATGCTCTTCGCTGTTGTGAATTTTTACTTTTTTTGAAAAAACTTTCTTTTTTAAGAAGTGCATGTTTTCCAACAGTAATAACGTATATATAGATAAACAAAATGCACTTGATTTAAAATTACACCTACATATAAGAATTACTTTCTTTTTAATTTTGAAAAAGAATCTAATTACATGGACATGTTTAGCCAATTAACGAATTTGAAATTTTATCTAACTTTTGCAAATAGAACAACAAATAAAAGCTCAAGTTTTGAATTCAGTAAAGAACACATGACTGCGTGTCACCATTATGAATTTAGTCCCTTATTTAGATAAAGTATAGCTTTTTTTAATTTATGTTTATGAAATGAAATGAAATTGTTTTGTTACTATTTGTGTGTTTGTTATATTTGTTACTGTATTATAGGGATGAAGACGTGTGTAACATTGTAGTAGTGGAAGTTTCAAGTGATGTTTTTTTCGTACGCGATATGAAATTTTAGCTTATCAGGCTATGAGTAATTTCCAAAGCTTAAATACGATGTAGGCTTAAAAAATGTGGAAAATAAATTCGTTACCTTTTCACATTCATCACACACTTGTACCATTGCTTCACCTCGCCAAGCGACTGTTACATTTTTTTTTCTCTTTAATTATTATTATTACAAAAGATTTGAAGAAAATTAAAAAGGAAATCTACTTAGTTTTTATTTTAGCAAACATTTTACATCTCTTAAAAGAGCGAAAATTGTGCAAAAAATATTACAAATCAATAAGAATAATATCTCGCTCATCACTGAAGTTAAAACCGCAAAGGAAAATTAAAAACAAGTCAAAATAATCACGTTGTTGATTATTGGAATAAAGAATTAACTGGCAGAATATTGAATAAATAAAATTTTACCAATATTGTTAAACATATTCAAACAATTTTTGATTTTGTAATCAATACGTAAATGAAATCGTTCGAGCGCGCGCGTTTCTATTAAATATATTTGAACTCTTCATAATAATATATTCGTGTGAACTACAAACACATTAGTAATATTTACGTAGATCATTAGTTATGTGTAGGAAAGTATACTAATAATTGATGAAGTCTATCATATCGATGATATTTTCCAAGCATTCAATTCGAATAATATAGAAACATTCTCAGACTGACCATCTGACCGGAATATCCGTTCATTCACCCTCAGTACCTAAGGTCATGAAAACTAAGATGGGCACAGTAGGCTTTGGCTCTCATGGGCTGTTGCGCCACTGAATATAGTTTAATATAAACATTCATATCACATCAAAATGTTTACATTATATATTAAATGTGTAGTATTTCTTTATATACATGACGTGTACAAGTATAGATTTATAACTATTCTTATCTGCTTTTACCACTAACGAACATAATTTTCCAAACTTTATTATTACACGAATGAATTGTTCTATACAACGTGCTTTGATAAACGCGATTTTCACCATTCAAGTTGCATTTCTTTTTTTAGAAAATAATACGACACACATACTTTAAAATACTAATAAATAAATATTTTCAATAATAAATTTAGTTGCCACATACTGCTTTCGAATCAATCGATCTGAAAAGACAAAGTTCCAAACTGTGGAGTTGTTATTTTTCACGTTCTGTATTAAAAATCAGTTATGGAAGCACTTATCCGACTGTAATAAAAGATTTTTATTTAAACAAGTATATTATAATTATAATAACCAAACAATTTTTAAGAAAATATAAAATTAATCAGGATTAATTTTATTATTTTTACTTTTAACTACTTATTATAACTACTTTATTCTAATAAGGGATCTGATAATGAATTCGTTCTTTACCCCAAACAGTGACTTCTTAAGTGAGGCTAACAATTTTTCTCTTAAAGTTCTTATTGAATAAAAGTACAATTCGCATAGAAATTAAGCACTTTTAAATCTGTCAGTCTATACCAGCAATATTCAATCTGCGGCTCAATCATGACTCGTTGCAGATGACTTATTGTTGGATTTAAATCTGAAAACATTTGCTGCCTAAGTATTCTCATACAAACAACGGTTGAAAAGTGCTTTTTTTTACTACCATTGTTAGGCTGAAAAAAGCCCAAGTTTTCTATAATTCATTATGGCATGTGATATTTTATGTTTCTGTAGTATATATCTGTCCACAAAAACTATCCGTGGAGCCACTCAGTGATACAACATCTTTTTAAAGCAAAAATATATACACATCATGCTTACGGTAGGAACAAAATATCATGGATCATTTTCATTTTTCCCCTCCTAATTTATTTTTTTTAAACCTTCTAACATCTACAAACCTCTAACATTTATTTTTACATGTACTTTGAAATTTTAGCTCTAGAAGTATACCGTTGCTCAAAAGCCTGGTATAATACTTCGAATAAATGATTTTAAAAAATAAGAGCATCATAAGCATCAGTAAAAAGGTGCACGTTATACGGCGAATATACGGTAATATGTATTAATACGTAAAGCAATCGCTCAAAGGCGGTGCTTCTCAAACTTTTGATGTTTGCGATCCAATTTTCAGTCATAATTTTCATCACGCTCCCCTACTACAATAACAATATATTGAATGGAGTAATAATGTACTTTGATGCTAAAGTTACAATATGACTTTAAGGTATCCGACTACGTTCGGAACCGTGACTTTGCAAAAGCGTGTAAATGGATAATATTTATGATATTTAGTGTCACTTAGATTAGAATACATGTATAAAATTGTTTTAAGGACATTATGACAAAAAAAATTATTTAAATACAATATTTTGGCAAAAAATTAACTTAGAATAACCTTTTTTCCAAATGTTCTCCTTTTGTAAAAAATGCTTCTATTTTATTAATATTTTGCCTGTATTCAGCTCAGACCTCTGTACAGAGGCTCAACTAGAATTTTTGAAATGCATAACTTGGAAGTCGGTTTATCCATGTTTTACGAAAATAGAAGGGAGAAATTTTAAGAAAATACTCCGATAATTATTTCAAATGTTTGTAACTCTGAAAATAATATGAATTTTTCAAAAATCATAGTTGAGCCTCTCTATAGAGGTCTGAACTATATACAGGCAAAATATTAATACAATAGACGCATTTCTTACGAAAAGAGAACATTTAGAAAAAAGGTCATTCTAAGTTAATTTTTTTGCTAAAATATTGTATTTAAATAAATTTTTTTTGCCATAATGTCCTTAAGACAATTTTATACATGTATTCTAATCTAAGTGACACTAAATAACATGAAAATTATACATTTATGCACTTTTTTAAAATCATGGTTCCGAACGTAGTCAGATACTTTAATTATAAACCGTACAAGTTATCAAGAAAGTATTAAATTTTGTATATGACAAGCCCTTGGGAGCCAATAGTAATTACAAAATTTGTTTTTAATTTAGTATTGATAAATTTATTATCAAATACTTTGTGTAGTACTGATACATTTATAAGTATCTGTATATTATATCTGTGTGAATCTGTATTTTCTTATTATGCCAAAATGTGTTTTGTTTTGCTTCCTTTCAGTAAATTGATAATTATTTTAAATATTTTTTCGACTTTTCGATAAGCTCGCACCACCCACGTAGGGTTATTACACCCCACAGTTTGAGAAACGCTACTTGAAAAAGCCTTAAGAAATTACTTAAAAAAATAAATAAATAAATAAATAAACCTAAACCAGAATAGGATAGGTTGAAATAGATAGAAATGTATAAAAGCAAATGGGAGGGGATGTAAGCTATTCATAGATTATGTGAAGGAATGCAGAATATGTTTCGCTTGAACAGGAATGCTTTGTGAATTTCACTTGGCGCCGTCTTGAATGCTACAAAAGAAAAAATGATGCCTAAATGATAACTTGAGGAACGCTCTTAGTCAAAACGGATACATCGAACTCTTCTTTGACACTTCATACATACTCTGCCTTTGACCTCAACCTAATCGTTTACTTTCTCAATGGGGGGCATTCATTCCTTGACAGTGACCCCACATAACGAACCCAACGACCGAATTTAGGGTAAATGCAAAATGATCGGTTTAAAAGCAAAAAATAGGCACGAAAAGGCTGACCAATACAATTCTTGAGCTCTGAGAGATGGGTGGTAACCTAGCATTGAAAACTAATAGTAATGGAGTTCGATTCTTACAGTTGAGCGTTGCACATATTTTTGACCATGCGACTGAGTGCCTGGAATAACCCGGGAGCCCCCTTGCCGCAATTGATTTTTTTGTGTGGTTTATAAACCTATGTATATAGTACGTAAAGTTTAATTAAGTTTTTTGTTATTAGTAATTTATTTTGTTAATTAAGGCTAATTATTCGTTCAATAATTCTATACTATTTTTTGTTCCCGACAATCGATAAAATCAAACGAATATGTTTGCCGGCGTATTGGGGTATGATACGAGAATGGTGAGCTTTCAACCCTGAATCCAACCCCTTGAAAAATACTCTATTACAATTGGAATACTATTTACATTTCTAACGAGATAATTTCTCTGTTCTTAGATAAGAAAAATCCCCAACATCATTACAAATTATAACTACAGTCGGACTCTTATTTGATGAATTTCACGAGTTACGGATTTTCTCTTCCCCGATTTAAAAGAAAGACAAAAACCCCATTTAATGAGCAATGAGCCCCAAATTAACGAATTACTTCAAAGGCTGAAAAAAAAATTTTTTTTATTAGTTTGTGTTAGAAAAAATTTAGATTTTTTTTTTCAAGTGAAACAATGAATGAATTTTCTGAAACAGAAAAAAAAGTTTTGCCTTGTAAGTGGCAAATTTCGATGGGAAAAGAGTGAGGGACGTTATTAGACGTTACAGATGCAGACGAGTCATGAGTGACAGTAAATTCCATTCTTATCCCAACCCACAACGAAGGGGGTATTTTAAGATTTTAATGGTTATGATACATTTAATGATGGCCAGCCTATCTATGCTACTGAAATTGAGGAAATTGTTGATTTGTCGAAGCCAGTAGCGCACACAGGAATTTTTCAAAGGGGGGGGGGGGCCCGGGGGCGAAATTTCACCATTCTTTTATCATGCTCCTTTTGATTTTGCCGATTTTCGGGAACAAAACACAGTGAAAAAACTAATTTGTGAATAAATAATTAGCATTAATTAATAAAATTAATCATTAATAACAAATACTTTATTAAATTTTACGTACTATATACTTAGAATTATAATAAATCGGAAAAAAAGTCAAGGGCTTCGGGGGGGGGGGGGGCCCGGCCCCAGGACCCCTCCCTTGTGTGCGTCACTGGTCGGAGCCAATGTATAGGTATTCTGATGCTGAAATTGATAATGAAACTCTTATCAAAACTGTCACATTTTCTAACGCTTTGCATTGTTTGGAAACTGTAAAAACGTAACTTATGCAGCAAGATGTACATGATCAGTAGCGTAATGTACCACAACCAGGATTCTAGGGGACCCAAAGCCCGACTGGCACCAACCCCATACCCTTTGTTAGATCCGGCTTGGGGCCTAAAACCTAATTATGCAGAGGGCCCCTAATATTCTTCGTTACGCCACTGTAAGTAACGCAGCATTTTCATCTCTGCATAAAGTCCGAAAAGAATTCTCAAGAGTGAGGAATCAAAAGGATTTTTTCAAACATCAGTATTATTTTAGAATTTCCAATTAACTGGTGCGTAATAATTCACGAACCAGTATATTTAATTCTTGATTAAAAAAAGTGTAATTTCTAACTATACATATTTTTTGTGTAGTTGCACCACATTTTTGTAGTTGCAAAAAATTTGTATTTTGTTTGGATCCCGATGTAATGAAAACCCCCTATTTAACGAATAAAATGATCAGTCTCGAGGCAATCGTTAAATTGGGATCCAACTGTATGTTGTTTCAAGACGATTTGGACTGTGACTATTTCGTAGAAAAAAACAAACATGGACCAACAGCTTGTTTGATTTGTCGTGACAATGTTATATTTAAAAAAATATCATTTTGCTCAACAGTATACCACTTTCTTAAATAATTCTTTGCAACAGCAAAAAAATATTTTGTCGGTGGTAATGTCACAAAATGCAGTGGTAACAAAAGCATCCTATAAAATTTGTTACATTATGTCAGAGTGCTTCTCAAACTTTCTATACTTGCGATCCAATTTTCAATCATAATTTTCCTCGCGCCCCCTCCATATAATATCAATGTATTCAATTCAAAATTAAAATACTTTGACGTAAAGATAGAAGGCTACTCTAATTATAAACCATACAAATTATCAAGATAAATGCTAAATTTTGTATATAATCTTATGACATGCCCATAGAAATCACTGGTAATTATCAAACTTGTTCTTAACTTAGTACTGTTAAATTAATTATGAAACACATTGTGCAGTACTGATACATGTATAAGCGTATTATATCAATATAAATGTGTATTTTATTTTTTATTATGTCAGAATGTATTTCTTTCTTTCTTTTTTTTGCTTCCTTTCAGTAAGTTAATAATTTTGTTTAAAACAATAATCTTTTATTTTTGACTTTTTCATAAGCTCGCCCCCCCCTTGTAGAGTTATCACGCCCCCTAGGGGGGCGCGCCCCACAGTTTGAGAAACACTGCATTATGTATATTGATAAACATATGAAACAGTTAAGAATAAACATATGAATTGATACAGATATTGTTAGAGTGTTTCTTAAATGTTTCTGATGTACTCTTTGAAAAATTCATTTACTTGTTCAAATATTTTTTTTAATAAAATCTAAAAGTATTTGAATAAATTTGAAACAAAAATGTGTACAAGCAAGTCTGAACTAACTTTAAACAAATAATACTGACTTCAGTCTGGAATTTAGTGAGAACTCTTAGCTACCATCCTGTACTTGATAAATTAATATCTGATATAAAAATTAACGAGACTTTGTCGAAAGAAAAAATCAAATAATCAAAGTACATAGCAGCATTGCTTTTATACAGTAAGCCACAAACAAGGGATTATTGGTGAAAGGAAATCGAAATTACCTTACAACTGGGTAAAAAATGCATAAAACCTATTTTTTTTAGTTGAGTTGTGACGGGGTTTTATGTGATTTTCTATTAATCCTCTTGGGGAATCTATGGGGTCAGCAATTGAGTTATTTCACAGCTTTCCCTCTCAAGAAGAAACCTTGATATGCAGATTAGTATATATATATAGTGGAAGTGGAGTAATCGAGGAAGAAGGAAAGGAAGCTTAGTTGCTGAAAGCAGTGCTGTTACGGTAAGGATCGGAATTTAGACGCGTGATTATAGGACGGGCTTTAGCTATTAAAATAAATTAAGGCAGTTAGAATTCTTAAGATAACTTTAAGTAAAGTTAAGCTGTTAGGATTTCATGTAATTATTCATATAGGGTCTTAGAACTATCGTCATATCACTCTAGATTTTCCCTCTATAGTTTGCTTGTCTTAGATTATTATATTTGGTAATAATAAAATGGATTTCTTATGGCTAGTTTGGGTCATCAATCTTTACCCCCTACAGATTTAGGTCGAGTAGATGAAGAGATGGCTTCCCCAGGAGGGTGGCCATTACAGAGTTTGCCAGAGTTTAATATAGTTTATAAAATAAAATCTAAAATTTTGAATGTTAATATTTTGATCAATTTTCCTAATTTTAAATGTTTCTGATCTCTTCCCGCCCCCCACACACATACAGTAATCCTCACGTTGCGGCCCGAGTGAAATAGTTGTCACATGTATGTGACCCAGTGAAGAAAAAGGTTGAGTACCCTTTATTACCTTTACTTACTTGTTATTAAATACCCACCAAATGATTAAAAATAAGGTCAAGTTATTCTGAACTGTAAGACACCCATTTCTGTCTCGATGCTTTCAAGCTATTTCTTTTTAATTTGGCTTCCTCCTTGACAAGTTTTGAGATGAAACGATCTTAAAATTGCAATGAATGTTGTAAATATATTTTGTATTTCTTTCTTTTGATTTTCCATTCCATTCTATAAATATGTAGAAGTATGTCGATTGATTGATTGATTGAATATTAACGTCGCACTGTTCAGCTACACGAGGGCTTTTGGCGACGGACCACGTAATTTTGAACCATGGTCAAGTGATGAGGACGACACCTGAGCTGGCACCCCCTCTCCTAACTACCACACCACACCAACGGGAGGACGTTTCAGCTCTCGACAGATTTAACGTGCATCTCTGCCCTACACGGCGGTCTTTAGTGGTACTGGGCTCGAACTAAGAAGTATGTCGAAGAATAATATGTGGAATTAAATATGTAGAAGAACCGAACGTGCTTCCTGTTAAACGTTTTTCATCAAAGTCTAGAAAATTACTGAATAAATCTTACGTTAGCTTTAAGTACATGTTAAACTTTTTTGAAGTGAGTTTTTTTAATACAGAATAAATTAATTATTAAGTTCAATTAAATGATTTAATTTATCTTCTGAGTTTTGTTATTTTTAATTTATATAGAACATAATGCATTAAAAATATTCAAATTTATGTACAACGTTGGATATTTCAGTTAATGTAAAATAAAAGCACACCAATAGTACATCACAACGAAATATAATCAAATATTTTATTGACTAAGTAGAAGTCTCTGTTTTTGTAATTTGTTCTCTATGATTTTGACAAAATAAAGCATTTGTATTATTTGAGAATGATATACAGTTTAAAGATTTAAAAACAAGCATTTTATCTTTCAGGACAGGAAAATTGATTGGCATATTTATTATTCAGCGTATTTCGTTTAATTATTTGCTTGTTTCATTTCTCTTAAGGTATCCGACTACTTGCGACAACTTTTTTTAAAAAAAAATGGAGGTATGGAGATTTTTTTGTGATTTTTAGATTTATTTAGAGCATTTTAAGAAAAATAGGCTAAAATTAAGAAGAAATAAATAAATTATTACTACTAAGATGGGAAAAAATGAGTAAAAATTGACAAAAAATTGCATAAGCGGGCTGTACAAATATTACATGAACAAATTCTCAATTTTTCAATTCTGATGTATTATTTTGCTATTCCTTTTTGAAATGACCTTCAGGATAAGAGATATTTTAATTTTTACAAAAACTAGAGCACTTTATCTTAGCTGTTATGAGAAATTACTTGAAAAAAAACAGTGATCATATTCACATAAAGAACTGTAAATTTTGTAATAAAACAATGATTGACAAATCTGAACGTTAAAACACTTCTACTGTTATACAGAACATACACACAAAATTTCAGCAAATTATTTAAAAAACTTTCGGAGCAATCGCTGTCCCCGTTTGAACTTTTTGAAAAAAACACATTTCGAGTAAAACGCATTTTAAAGTTTGGCATCTTACGTAAAGTTATGGCATCTGCTTTTACTAAAACACTTGTAGTTTTTGTTCTAGTAACTGGAAAATAAAACACTTGGTATTTTTGTAAAACTAATGAGATGATCTATAAAATAAAATCACAAAAGAAAATTTGCCAACTTTTAAGAAAAATCATGATTTTAGGGTAGTCGGATACCTTAAGATCTCCCCAGTACTTCAGCTTTCATCATCCAACTGGTATTTTGTACGAAATATGGATGACTATACTCGTCACTTAGAACCGCAGCACGAAAAAGGAATACTACCTAAATTATAAATAATAATAGAGAATAAACGCATACTCATGATGTACCGATTCAGATCTTTTCGCTCTTTTTCAGTGTTCAGGGATCCTGTGCAAAATCTTATACTTTTATGTCTCAATGTTTATGCGCTTCCTAAATTCTGTAAGTTGACATAATTTTTTATTCTGCCAGCTACAAATTTTGAGAAATTCCCAAAAATCGTCATGAAATGAGAAACAATTTTTTTTAAATTATTTTTCTGCGAAGTTCTTAAACACCAAAGAATAATTATTGTTGAAAAAAAATGAAAACTGTCATCATACGAGACATAATTAAACAACAGCTTCACTTGTCGCCACAAAACATCCAAGACTGTCAGTTATTTTTAAAATTACAGTTATTTCAAAATTCTTCCTCTTATCCAAATATCGAAGGGGAGAATCCGACTTTAAAACACTTTCCACATACTTTCAGTTGACGAATGCGTATCCTATCCCTTTTTATTTTGTGTGTTTATTTTTCCAAAACGACAGGCTGCACTTTACTGCTTTTAATTAATTTCGGCGGCTGTCAAGCAAGAGCGTTTTTCCTACGCCATTAATAACACCTCGAAGGTGTCAGAAATGTCGCCAAGACCTGTGGTTAGTTGGGGCCAGAGTGACGCCAACTTTTGACAAGCTTTGGTCCGCCCCGAGATGAAATCGCGTCCTTTGGAAATGATGCCTTGGGGGTATGCAGTTTTTTTTCTTACCGACTATAAGTGTTTATTAGAACATTTAGGGTATAGCGCATACGAACGGTGTCGGCCTTACAAATAATTCCATACAAAATTTCAGAAATTAGAATTCTTCTTATAGCGTTTCAAATACCTGGAAAAAATCAGATTTTAAAGCACTCTATTGGTATATGATATACCATTTTTTAAAAAAATATATTTCTATTACATTTCGGAATACTAATAATCCAGAATCATTTTTAACTTTGCAAGGCATTATTTAGATGAATTGATCTTAGAATGCGAGGTGTGTTGAATAAGTATCTGACCCTTAGTTCTTGAAAAAAAAAAAAATACTCATGTTCAGATACTGCAATCTTACACTAATTTACTACACAAATAAGTTCTCTTGAGCTGTTTGCCACATATACTTTCTCCAACTATTCGACCACTCTTGTAAATAAGACTAAAATAACTCTTTAGAGAGGGCGCTTATAGCAGGTCTATTTTGCACACTACATGTCTCCTCTGGATTAAAATCTGTTTTATTCCTCTGAGGGTCTTCTGGTCTCTACATGGAATCACCAAGCTTCACAAGAAATTTAGTGCAGGAGCATTAATTTCAGGTTCGTTTATTGAAAGCCTACATTTGGGGTTAAAACATTTCGAATCCGACGTGAAGTGTAGTTATTTCATCTTTTATAACTAAAAAATATTTTAAAAGAATAATTAAATCGGCTATTTTAATAAAAGTAGGCATACTTTCCCCCTTTTCTAGTGTATTTTTTAAAAAAAATTATTAATTTTGGGTAAGGCTTATAAATAAATGTGCATCAAAGCGAATTCTATTTCTAAAGTGGAACCGAGCACGGAAAACAATTTCGAACATAGAAATATGCCTGAATTTCCTTATAAATTCCTGACGTAAAATCACATATATTCATTTATCATTTTGTTTCTTTAATATTTAGTAGTGAAAAATAAATGCTCATTTTTCTCTTTTTAACATACGCAGACTGTTACAATATAAAAAATGTTGACAGAGTGTTAACGTAACTCTCAGCTCCTTGATTCATGGGCTTTTCGCCCTTTGTTTCAATCGTAGTTTGCAACAGCAGTAGCCGAGTTGTCACGGTCACGAACTCGTAGCCTGTGTTGTTGAGTATCTGGTTGGAATTTTAATGCCCCTGAAGACACGCCGTGAAGAGGGGTTGATGCACAGTAAATCCGTCTTCGATCCAAGTTCTTCGGTTGGTATGGTGTGGAAGTTTCGAGAGAGGGTTTGCAGTTCAGGTACACATTTCACTTGACTGTAGTTCAAAATTATGAGATCTGTCACCAATAACCCTTGAGTTTCTTCAGATTGCGCCATAAATTAAAATCAACTCAAATTCAATCGTAATTTAAAACTGCTAAGCAACAGTTACTTTATTTGGGTTCAATATTTCTGTATAGAATAACTACTTTAGTTTGCCTAATGAACCTTTTATCAAAATTGTATCGCATTTAAAAAGATTTAGATCATACTAGTTATATAGTCCACTTAAAAACAAAAAGGAGTTTTCATTTTTATTATATTTTACGTGAATAAGAAATGAATTATGTGACATTTTACTCTAAGGAAATAGATAAACTCAAACAGAAATGAGTAATATAATAAAAGATGTTTTTCTTTATATGCTAGCTAAGTCAGAATATTAAATACTTTTACAACTGGAATACTCTTTCTACCAGACAAAAAAGTATGGAATAACGTTGTGCGGAAACAGTTTTTAAATTACAGAGATTTCCGTGGCATATACTAAAAATAATATAAAGAAAAAATAAATATAATTTGCATTAGAATCTTTATTATATGAACAAAGTCTGGTATAATGTAAGGCCTATTTTTATAATTTACCACAATTTTTTTATTATGTTATCCATTTTAGTCATAAAGTTAATATTCAGCTACTCATTTTATGTAAATGAATCTTTGGACCTTACCTATTTATTTGTTAAGGCAGTGCTTCTCAAACTTTCAATATTCGCGACCCAATATTCAATCATAAGTTTCATTGCGCCCCCTCCCTCTCTCATACAATAACAATGTATTGAATTCAATAATGCAACAGTTTGACACTAAAACTACAATACGACTTCAGCCTCTTAAGTGCCACCGGCGCATATAAACGTCTCGCTCAGCCAAAGCATTAGTTTTTTGGACGTATATATACATTTTTCCCAAGTACGATTTTTTCTATGCACTACTGTCCATAAAATTATTCATAATGCTTTGGAATGTAATATAAGGACATTGACAGTTGTGATATGGTCAATCTTTGTCGACCATATCGTTGTGGGTCAGCGTAAGTTAGAGGTGTGGGATTGTCGAAATGAAGAGACATTTTAGAATTCTTAATATGACTTTTATTAAGAGTTTAACTTAAATTACTTATATATTGAACAAACTTATATTAAGTGAGAATAAACCAAAACACGTAGCCGTAATTAAAACAGTTCGCGCAATTGGATCACTTATCTAAATAATTATATTATCCGCCTACTCTCAACCCTAATAATATTTCGAATTCGGAAAATAATCTTCCTACCTTGAATTCCAAGCAACGGTTCAAACACCTTCAGAAAGGCTGTTGGGCTCGTGTGCAATAGTATGCACCTTGTAGTAAGGATAGATATCCGTGATTCTTGGGTAGGCCGTCAAATTACACTTCTACCTTTTCCAAAACTGAACTTTCTCTAAATTGCCATTAATCTTGGCCGTCAAAGAACCCAGAGGTTATGTTAGAGAAAGGACGCGTGAGCCGTCACACAGTGTTTGCGAAGGATTTACTTATTTCAGAGGATTTGCTTATTTATCCCTTTTCTCCGCCCCCTCCCAAAAAAACCCATCACATATGATCATCTACAAGGAAAATGGTGGCATTGGAGAGCGGATCACATAACTTTTATTCGGAAATTATTTAAAACAGTACAAATTATCAAGATGAATTTAATACAAACCCATAAGGTCGCTGATAATTATCAAACTTGTTCTTAAATTAATTATAAAATACATTGTATAGAAAGATACATTTATAAGTGTATTGTATCAGTGTCAATGTGTATTTTATTCTTTATTATGTCAGAATGCATTTTGTTTGTTACTTACAGTAAATTAATAATTTTTTAAAATAATCTTTTGTTTTCGACTTTTTAATATGCTCGCGCACCCCTCGTAGAGTTATCACGTCCCCTGGGGGGCTTGCCTCACAGTTTGAGAAACGCTGTGTTACATGCTAATATAAGTAAGTATTAAGAATATTGTTTCTTATATAATTTTGCATGAAAATACTCTTCCGCGCGAAATTGCTCGTCAAGAAAGAATTTTTTTTTGAAGAAGTAGAACCTTATTTGTGTAGCCTAGAATTCATTTGCTCACTCTCTTACCAATATTCCCCTGATCCAGAATTTGAAAACAATTCATTTGACATGTTTCTCAGTTATCAGTCTCTGTAATTCCTCACCATTACTCAAAATAATGCTTAGATGATATGCTACAAAATAGATGGGTATGATATGAAGCGAAATGAAGTATAACAAAGATTCACATGAAGAGGCAGGGATGCAATCGTTTTTGTAAAGAGTCGAAATCCAATCAGTTCGAGGTTAAAGGGTGCATTCTTTAAATTAGATTTATAAAAGTTTGACCATGCATTACGATTAGGATTTTAGAATGAGCATCCATTTTAATGCTGTGTGATATGTAGTGTGTTGTGTGTTCAATTAACACAATGTTTAATTCTGCTTTGATTTTGGAATGGACTTCGTTTTTAATTTATTTTTCTTTGTGTTCCTTTGTCAAACTTTATATTATGTCGATAAAATTCGTTAAATCGTTTTGTGTGTCTATTAGAAAAATCTAAAATTTGTAATTTGAGAGATTCATCGGGTGGTTATGATCAAATTTCCCTTATAAACAGCATCTTACAACAGTGTTTCTCAAACTGTGGGGCGCGCCCCCCTTGGCGGGCGTGACGACTCTACAAGGGGGGCGCGAGCATATTGAAAAGTCAAAAACAAAAGATTATTTAAAAAATTATAAATTTACTGAAAGTAAACAAACAAAATATATTCTGACAATAAAAAAAAAATACACACTTACACCGATACATTACACTTATAAGTATATCAGTGCTACACAAAGTATTTTACAATTAATTTAACAATACAAAGTTAAGAACAAGTTTAATAATTACCAGTGACCCCATGACATAATCATATATAAAATTATATACACAAATTAACACTTATCTTGATAGTTTTTACGGCTTATAATTAATCCCTTAAATACCGATTAAAATTCACGAGATTCATTTTTCCACGTAGGAGCGTGTATGTGGTGTACCACGCGGCCGCCGAAGAATAAAGAAGAGCACAAATAATCTGAAATAAGTAAATCCTTAGCAAACATTGTCAAGGTCCTTTTACTGCATTCCAAAGCCTTCGGAATAATTATATGGATAGCAGTGCCGAGAAAAGATCGTGCTTCGTAAAGACGTATATATACGTCCTAGGAAATTAATGCTTTGACTGAGTGAGACGTTTATATACGCCGGTGGAACTTAAGAGGTTATGGTCATATTGTAGTTTTAGCGTCGAAATATAGTATTATTGAATTCAATACATTGTTATTTTATGAGGGGGGCGCGATGAAAAATATGATTGAATGCAGGGTCGCGAATATTGAAACTTTGAGAAGCACTGTCTTACAGTTAAAATGAGTAAAGGTTTGTCTTCAAGCTTGGTATACGGACTAAATGTGTATACGAGAGACGCACAAGAAATTTGAAAAAAAAAAAAAAAATAAGAAAATAAAAAATGTCCACTAGTTGGATCTTTACGTGGGAGGACGACAAATTTAACGAAGGAAATGATTCTTGTATGCAAACAACTCAGAATAACACCAAAGAAAATCCCAAGTTAGTGTTAAGAAGGAAACTTCACAAGATAGCGCATTACAATCCCCTCGTAATGGAAATGAAATTTAGGATGGACCAATGGTGTACCTATCAATTATATTAAAAGTTTTGCAGCTACAAGCCATAATTTACGAACCTTACTGTTCAAATAGATATCTAGACCCAAATTTATACTTCTAAAAATATTATTAAAATTTTCATTAAAAAACATATTAATATCTCTTATTTAGATCCATTTAACTTATTTTAATTTAACTGTAATTTAATTTCATTGTTCCGAATTTGTGTTAGCTAATGCACTAACAAAAATAAATGAAAAGATTCCTGAGCACATTTAACAAAAGGAGGAAACAAAGATATCTCATTTGTGAGTAAAAGTTTTCTTTTTCATGTATCTCCCATCAAAGCATATCGAACAACCTCCATAAGCAACGAAACTTTGATACATAGAAAGGAACCATCCAATGTAAACAACGGACAGCGTTTAAATATCAATTCCGTTTCCCGTTCCGACTAACTTGACTAAATGGCGATGAAATTTTTTCATCCATGAAAAAACGAAGGGAAGAAAATCGAAGTAATCTGGTATTGATCGATGTATTAGAGCACCCCTGGAAGTCACGAGAGAACACGAGGAACAATTTTCCCACACCCTTTCTTTTCCAGCAAGAAAAGGAAGTCCTTCTTTTCAAAATAGCTCCAGGACACACTCATAAAAAAATCGCCAACAGTTTAATTCCAGTAGAGAAACACTGAGCAAAGTCCACTTAAAAAGACATTTTCTTCACGTGGGAAAGAATTTAGAATTTACTCCAATTGGCGATTTATATCATCTTTTCGCCAAAGGGCTCTGCGTAACTTTTGCTGGTAATAGGCAAAAGATACCGGACTCTTTTTGTATATTTCTGGCTGCGATTATGAAAGTCAATTTTTGTGTTTTCCACGAGGGAAAAGCAGTAAAACTTCTTGGCGCTCAGAGAAGAATGCGAGACTGAACAAAGGATCGGCCATTCACGATTCGCCAATTTTCGAGCCATTCGGTCGAAAACAACAATGTTTTGATGACGTGACGTTGTGTGTAACGCCTAATAGAAAGAGCAAGTTTCTTTCCGTAGAGGGACATGAATGTGTCCGCCATTTTTGGTTCCTTGCCTAGTTGATTGCATAAGTACATTTTGAGTGATAGAGGCCCACATTATGTTCAGTTTTTAATATTCCGATCATGACACTTTAAATATCTTGCAGATATTCTAATTAACATGAAATGAAAAAAATATCATCTAATACTCCAATATTTAATATATATATTGACTTTTCAAATGTAAGAAAACCTTACATTTTAATACAGGGTGTCCGGGCTTAAAGTATCCAAAAGTAATGGCTTATTATTACGGAACTACTCATAATGTAATAAACTATTCATCCATGGATTGGAAAACGCTCCGTCTGATCTGCCGCAAGTGAGCGCATTATTCGGCAATTGCAGACGATAAACTTCTTGTTACACTGATTTCATTAGTAAAGATGTGGATGCCACAGTAAAAGGTGCAGTGCGTACTTTGGTTAACGGAATTTAAATCGGTCACGTGAGTACGAACAGAAAATCTTCAAACAGAAGGGAATGTTATTACTGGCTTGTCTAATAGACTTATCAGGACTCGTCCAATATGAATCACGCACACGATCAACAGTGTCTTCTATCACGAAACCTTAAGGATACTTGCCAATTTAAAACAGCAAAGTTCTCATCTCCTTTAAAGTTCTTTCGTGTTGGTGGGTAGATTTTGATGTCGGAGGGACGACGTTCCATTCTGTTCGAACACGTCTCTGTACGCGCGCGACTGATTTAAATTCCGTTAACCAAAGTACACACTACACCTTTTACTGTGGCGTCCACAGCTTTACTAATGAAGTCAGCGTAAAAAGTTTATCGTCTACGATTGCTGAATAATACGTGCACGTGCGGCCCACCGTGTAGTGGGGCCGATGCACGTTAAATCTGACGAGGCTGAAAGGACTACCGTTGGCTTGATGTGATAGTTTGGAGAGGGGGATGCTAGCTCAGGAGTCCTCGTCACTTTACCGAGGCTCAAACTTATGAGATCCGGTGCCTATAGCCCTCGTGTTGCCTTATGGTGCCTCATGGATCTTTTCTACTACGCTGATGGCATTAATGAAACTTTGTAACTATAGTGAAATTTTGACTGTGGCTATTTGTGCGTGAAATGTTTTTCTATTTTAAGAATTATTTCATTCATCAAAAATATCTAAATTTCATGCATAATGTGATGAATTGGTATTTGTGTAAGAAACATTTGTAAATTTATATTAATTATTCAGACATTTCTCTATTTTACTTATCTTTCGATTTTAAATCTTATTTTTTAAGCATTAGATAACACTTTGTTAGTTACATTTAGATCATTTTTAAATTCGTCGTTCATATATAAAAATAACAATAGTTTTTATATGACACAGATTTACTCAGCAGACGTGGATAGTTTTTCAATCAGCCAGTCAGTTTGAATTTGATCACTTTCAATATACCTCTGAAAATGACTTCTATCAAACGAACATAACCACTTTGTGTTCAAATAGCTATTTATTTTGTATGTTTCACTGTAGACATGATCTATCTGATTGGGGGGGGGGGCCACCCAGCAATAAAGCCTCTCCAATCAGTTCTCAATTGAAACAAACAGAACGAGATATAGAAAGGACAAAAATGGCGTCTCTCGCCAACCTGTTGCATCACGGAACCAAAATGGACCAACGGCGAAAAGAAAGAACATTTATTAAAATTACGTCCACTCCACCTCACCTTCTTTTAAAACAATATTATCCGTCAAAAATGGAAGAAGAGTCACAGGCGAGTGCGCAAACAGACATACAAATGTATTTCTGGCCGTACGTCACAGCCGCTCTCGGTTGACCGGTATGTCTGTACTTTAAGCCTCATTATCCCCGCCAACCCCTCTCTTCTATTCCATTGTTCTTTTCCCCCAACGGACACGTTGACTTCCTGAATTCGAAAGAAGAACGTCCACCCCCAAGTCTCTCCCCCTCCCAGTACCTTCCTTGCTACTTTCGAAGTGAAAGAATTCCGAAAGATTAGAAAGCCCTAAAACGCGACGAGTGTGACCAGAAGAAAATCGCTTGGCACACACCACCGCTTCCCCCCTCCCGATATCGTTTGGTCGATCTCTTTTTTTGTCTTTTTTCTTTTTTCAGACGATAACTTGGGGGAGGGTTCCGAGTCGTGATGAAACGTACCGATAAAGAAGTCCGAAGTAGCCAATTTAATTCGATGTCAAAGTTATTACGCTTGGCACTTTGGGGGAAAGATTGTCTCTTGGTATCATTTAGAACACGTGGACATTTCGGTGTTTTCGAATTCATTCAACCCAGGGGCAGCCATGCGTACTGTTTGACCACCTCGGGTGGACACCCACACCCAAGAATTATTCTGAATAATTGGGAACTGCACCTCATTTTCTGCTTATCGAAGTTGCAAAAATAGAATTGAATTGTGCCAGAATTGGAAATAGTCTTCGGATAATCAGAATGATTCCATTCTTATTTAGAAATTATTTTACATGAGAATACATTTATCGTTGTATAGCCAATTACTTATTGAGTATTTTTCCCCTTAAGGTGTTTTTTTTGTCTTAATCATATAAATTTTGAGAATCTTTATTTTAGTATTTGTAACGGAACAACATTGGGAAATGTTCAGAATCCACCATTCGATGTTATTGTAACAAATACTGACCTAATGTTTTTTTCCTGGGTATTATTTGACTATAAATAATGTAAATGTTTATTTATATAGCAGTAGTTTGAGTAATCAGTATCATGATAGCTTTTGGTCATGATTCAATTGGAATGATAATTTTCAAATAGTTTCCTTCCTTGCCTCCCCAATTGCTCGATAATTCTGGAACAAAGTTATGGAATTATTAAGTTCTATATTTCTCTTGCACAATAAAACCTTTCAAAACAATCATACCCATATTTTCGAAAAATAAAGATACCATACGATGCACAGTATATTTAAATAAAAGATATATTAAAATAGATAATGTTTAAAACATACTTATAAATAAATAATTTAATAAAAAAGTAAAAGAGCAAAATTAAACTTTAAATATCTTTTAAATATTGATCAATAATAATTAATCAAAAGTTTTTTTATTTCTGACATTTCAGTGACTTTTTTTAATGTAAAATATAAAACGATGAGAAACAAACTCATTAAAGTGTTTTATTGATATCAAAAATATATTCAAACATTTGATATTTTAGATATTAAAATCGAAGACTTACACTGAGGATCAAAACCTACTTTTGTTTAAATTCGTTATCTAATATGTTAAATATAAAATTTGTGAGCTTGTGCTGCTAATAGATTATGTCTGCTTTCACAAGTAATGTGCTTAATTTTCAAAAATATATTAGGTGTTTCGGAAATTTCTGTCCGTTCTGGTTACTACAAGTTTCAACAAGTATGCTCATATTCTTTTCACGAATAATTGGTTTACTTTTCTTTTATCTCTGATTGCATAACATATACTGACCTAGCAAATGAGCTAATATTAAGTGAAGTTTTGAGTGAGACTCTCGATCGTGTACCTATGGCTACTCAGAAATTCTTTACTCCACTGTATTTTGTATAAATTCCAACAAGGAAGAAATACTACTGAAGCTTGTAGAAATTCATTGAAAGTATATGGTGAAAGTACAGTTTTGTGATAGAAAATGTAGAAGATGGTTCGAAAAATTTCGAGCAGGTCATTTCGACCTTTCTGATCAGCTGCTCTCTCCTAAAGCAAAATCACTTTTCGGCAA
The DNA here is from genome assembly GCA_019973955.1 of Trichonephila inaurata madagascariensis. NCBI lineage: Eukaryota > Metazoa > Arthropoda > Arachnida > Araneae > Nephilidae > Trichonephila > Trichonephila inaurata. The sequence continues at coordinate 201,024 of BMAV01024262.1, read as the reverse complement.
CATTGGAGATCTTGATTCAGCTCATCAAACCATTTTGGTCCCTATTCGGAAATTTTGACTGGTGTGGAAATATTCGAGATGGGTGCCACATAAGTTAAGTGAGTAGATAGCGAATGATTTTGCCACCATACGCACATCTCTGCTTACATAGAACAAAATCGAGCCCTTCTTGAACCGTATGATAAATGGGTTGAATTCAGGATTACCTAAAAAAACGTCAGAAAAAGGGCCTATTATGAACTAGGAAAACCAGCTCCCTTTAAATTGAAGCTGAGACTAAGTAAGAGAATATTCTTTTTGGTGAGACATTCGAGGGGGTCAATACATTTTGAGCTGTCGAAACCGAACGAAATGTTAAATTCGGAAAAGGACTATCGGCAATTGGGTAATTTAAATGCAGAACTCCAAGAGTCTGGCAATGTTCAATTATACCAGACCACATGTTGCTTTGAAGACTAATTAGAAACTCTCAGATCTAGGCTGGTAAATTCTATTAATCCTCCATACTTCCCGAATCTTAATACTTGTTTTTGTCCTAATAGAATTTTTTGCACGGCAAAAAATTCAGAAAACAAAGATCAGACAATCAATGGTTCAATTTTTCATCCGTAGGAATAAGAAATTTTTTAAAAATGGGAGACACAGCTTGCCATCATGCTGACGAGAAGTCAAAAATAATGATGGCAACTATATTATCTAATAACTTTTATTCAATGTATGAAAAATTTATTTTGTTCTATTCTAAAATCGGATGAAATTTTCCGATAGATCAACACTACAACAACAGTGAAAAATTCTCTTGAAATTCTTATTAGATTTTCATAAAAGCAAATATTTTTCAATTTATCTACTGGTGTTTTGGTAACACGTATAATCAGGAATCCAAGAAACGAGTGAAAATCACAAATCAAATTAATTGCAGTTTTAAGACTATGCGATTCTATAATATTTGTCAAGAGTTATTTATGCTACTAGACAACAAAAGCAACTATTGTTAGCTACCAATAAATGGTCGTAGTTGACAACATTTCAAATTAAAGTATTATAAAAGGTGTGAAAGTCCATGTATAGATTTATTTCGCACTTTAGCGCCACTGTTCAATCTAACAGTCTTTATGTATTTACATACAGTCTTTATGTGTTTACATTACGATTAGTCATTGGATGACTAAAACAGGACGGAACTTTGTACGGAATATTTTTGATAGTGCTTTTTTTCCCCTCTTTGATTTTGATTTCTTTTCTGGATGCCTGAGACCAAAAATTTTTTAACATTCTACTGAATTGCTATATCTTGTATATTTATATTAATTATTTTATTATTCTTACAATTCCATTCAAAATCTATATAAATAGCGGACCAACTGAAAGTGTTCTATGCTGTGCCTTTTCGTAAGAACCCAGGAAAAGTTTTTCATTCCTTGCTAAATCAAATTTTAAGTTTAATCAAATATGTTATTTTATGTGAAAATATGCATGGAAGGATAAATGTTTTATAAACAAATTTGGCAACTTCTTGTGAAAAAAAAAGTAAATTACAAGTCTATAAAAAAGGGTTTTATGTGATGAAGTTAATTACCTAACAGGGAATACAAAGAAATTTAATGGTTATATATTTGATGAATTGGCTGTAGTTTTAGCGAGAAATGAATTATTATATTAGTAATAGCATAAACTAATACAGAACAAAAAATAGCCGTTCACTAAATCTGATTAAGGTTTGAAGTCACTCCCATATGTGGACTTAGGAAAAGGGGAAGTATAATGAGATTTAAGTCAAAATAATTGAATTAACAGAACTTTTTGACTTTTAAACTACAAAAGTGCAATTTCTCGAGACAAATAGGCTAAATTTGTAATCCTTGTGCTAAAATAAAGATAAACAAACTGTGTGGCTTCATATTGCATTTCAACCTATTAGCTAGATGCCCTTCTCTTGTTATATAATGAAAAACATTCTTGTAATATTAGAAAAGAAGAGAAAGAGATTATAAAATATTGATACTTTGGTTTATCAATATCTTCAAATGTTGGTTCTCGATGCTTTAGAAGTGATACGTTTCTGTAGTTCTCTCTTAGCAGCTTCCCGTGCTTTCTAAGAATACTCCGGCATCAATAGAATCTGAGCTCATCCATGTGAAAATGTTAACAATCTTTTAGATATAACTGAAAAAGGTCTCTAATAATGTTTTTTTTTTTTTAAAATTAAAATAACTCGTTTGTTAAAAAGTTACAGGATGCATCAGCTGTGTGTGCCAACATTTAGATTTAATCCTGGATTCGTTGGACTAAAAGAAACTCTGAACTCATGTTCCATTTTTGCAAATTCATAATGAAATTTTTTTTATTTCTGTCGAGTCATGATTTCATAAAGTGGCACTAAACACCCACCACATAAAGGTGTCTGTGGCCACAGCAACCAAGTGCTCATGATTAGGCTCTGAAAACGGACATGTCATGAATTCGAGCTCTATGCCACTGAAAGACCCGTTGTGTACAACGGCTGATGTCGGTCACGGGGTTCCGGAACGTCCATAAGAGCCCAAGTTAATTTGCGTAAGTTTATGTATCTTTTTCTCAGAAACTACTTACTTCTCATGGATAAAATTTTTACAATCCGTTGTGTATACCATCAATAACACCTTAAAGAAGGGGTTTTGTCTTTTTGCTAAAATTTAAGTTAATTATGAATATTAAAAAAAATTTCCAATTTTTTTCCTTAAAATTTAGTTTAAAAAAGTCATATCTAAAAAGTTTGCTAGATATATCTAATTCTCTCCATTAAAGTGTGTAAACGTATTAAAAGTCTCTGCTCGCTGAAAATTTTAAGATTATATAATAAGTAGTTTTTGAAAAGAAGGTACATAAAAAGTGAAAAATATTACATGGCGAGAAAACAGGCTTTAAAATAAAAATTTGTAAGTTTTTGAGCATTTACTTTCTTTAGTACTTTTTAGAAGCACATGAAGCATTTTTTTTCTTTCTGCTCTTGCACAAAAGACTTTTCAAATTTTCTTTTTTTCATTATTTTTAACTATTTTGCCTTTTTTGGGATCTCAAGATGCTTTCGTTGGGCTACACGAATCCTACGTGTATCTAGTTTTTCGAAGCCTGACACACAGTTATAACTTGGTTCAATATCACAGTGCTTTAAGATCATTAATTTTGCTACATAATGCATATTAAGCTGTGAAATAGCTATAATTACCCCTAATATCTTAGAGTTTTTAATTTCACAAATGCAGATCTGCTCGTGACCACCTTTCGCCCTTGGACCAGCTTGCCCTGCTCAAGATTTTTAGAAAGATTTTAATCTTGTTACTCGAAAGAAGTATAACTTCTTATGTGCGTACATAAGTACACACACATTTTCATTTTTTTTATGGACTCTTTATTTTCACTGACAGTTAGTTTGATTCGGCGCTACATTTTCTGGTAAAACACTGGGTGCATTATAGTATTAATGGCATATGTGTGTATTCCATTAAAAAAATATCCTATTAAAATGTGAATGCTTCTTTTTCAAAATGAATTGTAATATTATTAGCAGTAATTTGTCGTTAATAAATATATAACTATTTTTGAAATTCTTTATGTATTAAATGTATTTGTGCATTAATATTTTTTATATTTTTAAGAGATAATAACATTTTTATTTAGCTGCCAACTTACTCTCTCCCCTCCCTCAACGATGTACTATCACGTTTTCTATTTGTATCATTGTGGTTTCTAAATTCACTTTTCCAATATTTCAGTAATTTTAAAAACAATATTTACAGATAATTTTTAAGTGTGATATTTATAAGTATTATAACGTCTATAAATTGGAATGGATACAATCAAGAATGTAAACACATAAAATAAAATCTCAAAATAGGAACATTATATTTGTTTGATTTTAAATGACTTAAGTCTGTGGATTTATGTTTGGGAATTAATAAAATTAATAATATAATAAGAGAGACACCGTAGTATGTATAGGATGTTTTAGACAAAAAAAAAAAAAAAAAACCCTAACATTCAAACAAATGGTGAAACTCAAACAGACACGCATCATATAATTTATCTTTTTAATTCAATATGAGAAATTTAAAGCGTTCTGAGGCTATCATACAGTGATGAAGTTAAATAATTGTACTAATGATTGACATGGTAGATCTGTGGCGTACATGAGAGTGAGGTGTTTGGTTTCAAACTCCTCTCATAGACTAACATATTTTTGAATTTTCAGCATAAGCATTAAACCTCGCTGCTCTCGTCTACAAGTTTTTTGAAGTATGCCCCCTCCTCATGAAAAAAGTCCGTGTACGCCTCTGTTATGGGTTTTCTAATAATTTAATTATTTTTTTATTTTTACTGTTTTTTTCTGCTTACATAGACATTTCATATCGTAATTTATTTTGAAATTTGATAGATTCATTTTAATAGCACATTTCTCTTAAAATTCAAAATCTCTGTAGTAGTTACAAGAAAGCTACTGATATGTTAAGTATTTTTTTACATCGGTTTAATATTTATCGTTAATTTTAATACCGAGAGTTGTCGACGACAAACGATGCAGACTAGTTCTACCAAATGCTTAACATACATAAGAACTTGTCCCACTAAAATGTCTAATACATAAGAACTATAAGAACTTGTCCCACTAACGTCCAATATATATTAACTGTTATTTGTATGTTATTGTTTACATGTCAGTTGCTTATACCAGTGCCGGTTTATTCATTGGGCGCTTGGGGTGGGCGCCCAGAATCCCGGGTCCCGGAAGGGCCCAGATAAGCTAAATTTAACCAAATTTTCGAGTTATAAATTTCGATCCGCCAGTGCCAAAGGGCCTGTAGATCTTCTGCGCCCAGGGCCCGATATGGGCTTAAATCGGCACTGACTTATATATCGCTGTACATTTTCTATATCATGAGGGCAGGAGTGCGTGAATTCGTGAAAAGGGCTTATGCGGAAGAAGTCATTGAGAGAAAAAAGATTTCTCGAATCGACTTAATTGAACTCTTTCAAAACCAAAACACACATTATTTAAGAAAAAAAAAAAAAAAAAAAAAAAAAAAAGGATGTGTTTCCCCCATAATACATATTATTCAATTCCTACACACTATTAGCTCATACTCTATATGTTTATTTATTTTCATGGAATTTTCAATCGCGTTAATAAAATACATTTTAAAGCCCTCAATTGAACTGAAATTTTATATACATGACTATTTTGGATGACAATACAGTAATTTATTTATAATTAATAAAAATTAATTGATTAAAACTAATTATTCAAAGAAGTACAAATACAGTCACGTTGGCATCATTTTGGGTGACTTAGCGACTATTTTTGTGACTTCTGTCAAAACATGAAAAGGTTTTTTTCTCACATTTTAAAGCGTTCATTTGAGCTACTATTTTCTATACACTATTGTTTTGGGTAAAAATACGATGATTTAATTATAATTAATTAAAATTAATTGACTGAAACTAATTATTTAAAGAATTACAGATACAGCCGCGTTGGTTTAATTTTTAGCGACTTGGGTCAAAACTTTAAAAGATTTTTTTTCTCACGTTTTAAAGTATTCAGTTAAACTGAAATTTTATATACACGATAGTTTTGGATGACAATACGATACTTTAATGATAATTAATAAAAATTAATTACCACTTAATGTTGTGATTCTGTCATATGTATATACATATTTATATTAATTGTGACTGACTATTTAATAAAAAGTAGCTAAAAAATAAAAATTTTCTTTGTTGATCTAAGTAGGAATTGACTTAAAATAATTTTTTTTATATTACTGGTTTCTCTTCTACTTTTCATATTCAAATTTTGGGATAAAAAAAAATAAAAAAAACCCTTTAGATTTCCAGATGATTAATCCACTGAATCATTTTTATGGGATGATTTGATTGTTTTATTGACATCGCCCTCTGAAGCAACACGAGTGGTATTGGCGACAAACCTCTTAATTTTAAACCATGGTCAAGTGACGAGGACAGCACTTGAACTCATACGCTGCTCTCGAAACTTCCACAACACTCTAATATGACGACTTTGAGCTTCGATAGATTTTACGTGCATCAATGTGATATGAAGGGTATTCAGGGCCACAGGGAAACCAATTTTGCCATAGAAAATTGTAATAAGACAAACTGAGATTTTGAATACGTAAATCACTTAATACTTTTGAGAATTAAGTACCTTTCTATAAATGCAAAAACATTTTAATTACTCTATAGACTTCAGTGCCCTCCCACTAAGCATACCCGACGACGTTGCTCACTGATTTTTGCCATTTGTTAAGAGCAAAGACCAATAAAAGTTAACCTAATAATTTACAAGTCCTCCAGAGTCAAATAATAGACATTAAAAGGAGACAAAGCGTTTCCATTGTACTGTCGATAAGTGTACTCAGTATGTACCTAAAAGACAACCAAAAGGAAAGGGGGGAGCAGGGGGGTTACACACACGAAACTAATAGCGTGACTGTCTATTATTTGTACTCATACTCATCACCGCCACCTGTTCCCTGCACCCGAAAACAATTGGCGGGGCCATATGCTATTCGCTCCACCCCCACTGGATATCGACAAAAGATCGATTTATTATGCAACGATGTAAGTCACGTGAAGCCAATATCGTAAAGCTGTTGTTATTGGGGATTTATTAAGCAGGCTATTAGGCGGGTAATTATCGCACCATAAAAAAAAAAGAACGTCAGAGTGAAGTTTGCAGGCCGGAACGAACGCGAGACGCTTGGCTGCGCAGTTTAATTTCACTTTGAGCGGCTGTTGCGCATAAGTGATCCTATCATTGTTAATTATTTTCTTTTTTGTTAGAACTAAAAGGTAAGAGTACAATGGTATATCGCACACACTAAGTATTACTTTGTAATTGACTTCTTTAGTATTTTTTTATTATTTTCTTTTTACGTTTGTTTCGTAAGATCAATTACCCGTAATCAAGTGGGAATTTTTTTTCCTTCTTTGGTGAGGAGATAGGGTATTAATGATGTCTGTGATTAACTTGAGAAATATTAAAATGTTTTTGTAACCTTTTTTTTTCACTCATTCGTTTTGTTTCGTTTGAAGTGTGAATGAAGAGTCGTGAATAGACATTTGCTTCTATGTACAATTTTTTTTCTCAGTGAACGTAAAGGCTTATACACTTATCTATCCCACACACAATGATTGTAAAGTTTTTTTTTTATGTCTTATGTTTGGAACTACGATTTGCATCGTGGCAAAGCTATGCATTTTCTGTCAAACAAATAGTGGGTACGAATCCTAATTTTATCGAGAATCATTGTATGGATTAACTGAAATTGAAGTCCAAGAACTGGAGTAAGTGAGTGATTATTAACGTCGTACTGTTCAGCTACACGAGGGCTTTTTGGTGACGGACCACTTAATTTTGAACCATGGTCAAGTGATGTGACGTGGACGATACCTGAGCTGGCGCCCCCTCTCCTAACAACCACAACACACCAACGGGAGGACGTTTCAGCTCTCGACCGATTTAACGTGCATCGCTGCCCTACACGGAGGGTCTTTAGTGGTACTGGGTTCGAACTCATGACATGCCTGCCATGATCCGATACCCTTACTACTTATTAAGTCTTAATTATTTTTCCAATGGTGTAAACCACCTGTTCCATATTAAGGTATCCGACTACGTTCGTAATCGTGATTTTAAAAAAGCGCATAAATGGATAATTTTCATGGTATTTAGTGTCACTTAGATTAGAATACATGCATAAA
>BMAV01024262.1:166744-193160 GCA_019973955.1 Trichonephila inaurata madagascariensis | reverse complement strand
AATACAATATTTTGACAAAAAATTAACTTAGAATAACCTTTTTTCAAAATGTTCTCCTTTTATAAAAAATGCTTCTACGAGTATAATAATAATATTTTGTGTGTGTGTGTGCTCTTATATAAAGTAAAGACTACTCTAGAGAGTCTGCACTACGATTTTTGAAAAATTCACATTATTTTCAGAGTTACAACCCATTGAAATAATTATCGGCATTTTTTTTCTTAAAATTTCTCCCCTCTGTTGTCGTAAAACATGGATAAACCCACTTCTAAGTTATATATTTCAAAAATTCTAGTTAAGCCTCTGAACAGAAGTCTGAGCTATAGACAGGCAAAATATTATTATAATAGAAGCATTTTTCACAAAAAGAGAACATTTTGAAAAAAAAGATTATTCTAAGTTAATTTTTTGCCGAAATATTGTACTTAAATAATTTTTTTTTGTCAAAATGTCCTTAAAACAATTTCATATATGTATTCTAATCTAAGTGACACTAAATATCATAAATATTATCCATTTATACGGTCTTGCAAAATCACGGTTCCGAGCGTAGTCGGATATCTTAAGACATTTTGAGCTCCTGGATCCAGATCAGATTTTTTGAGATCCTGGGCCCCTGTGCAAAAGTAAGCCCTATCTGTGATTTTTAACAATAAACGGTGTATAGCATTCATTGTAAAATACTCGCACAAAAGATAATTTGAAACAAATAAATGTGCACGAGTAACAAACCGGCTCGATTGATGACTGCATTTCAGATAAATGAGTTGAAGGATTGTTTATGGTATTAGGCCAAGGACAACGGTCATCACAAATAATACAATCTTGCCACTTTTATCAATTGACATGCAGTTTGAAATTCTCTGTTTTTTGGAGAATATGTTCGGAAATAATATTTGACCATTAAAATTATTTGTGTCCCGGGCCACTTTTCCGCTTAGGCACACTAGGCACGTGCCTAGGGTGCAAAAGATTGGAGGCACCAAAAAATTAGAGGGTTAAAAAAAAAAGAGAGAAAAAAAATTAAAAATACAGCGAAAGTACCACAGGCTAGCAAGTCAAGAAAGAAGTATTTCTGCCCTTAAGATAATAAAGACTGAAATGAGATTTACTATAGAATGTGAAAAGCTTAACAGTTTCCTGTTGCTACACACTCAAAATGTTATTACCATAAAAATTGATTACAATGATGTTATTAAGCAGTGTTTGCACAATGATCAAAGCTCGAATAAAACCTTTAGTGTACCATACAATGACAGTGACTGAACAAAGAATAAGGATGTCTAAAAGTAGAAGGAAGTAAAGCGAGATAAGCAATGAAAAAGATGATAATGAACAAGTTGAAAACAGTTCATACAATAATGTATACTCTATATCGTAATTGCAAGCGATTCCAAGGTTTGGGGCACTAATTTACAAAAGGGTAGGTGAGAGGTCCGTGATGTCGTTAAGTACGTAATGAACAAGAGTGGCCAAACCATGCCCTTACGGTTGAGAGTCAAGGACACGGGGGGTCCATAGGTGGTGGATAATAGAAAGACTCCACAAACAGCAAAAATAAAGTAAGAGAAAATCTCTTCTGAACCCAAACTAGCAAGGTAAAAACTAAAGGAGGGGGAATGCTCTGAAAAGCAATAGGGAAGGAGTGCCAATTAAAGTGCCTAGGGCACCGGAGAGGTTAAAAACGGCCCTTTATGTATCATGATCTTAATAAGACTGAGTAGAGAACGAAACGAGGTTCCCACCGAGAAGGCTCATGCCTTAAGACGTCCCTGTTGGTTATGATCACGCATTCCTGGCCGGCGTGTCATGAATTCAAGTTCTAGTGCCACTGAAGACCTGAAGCACGTTAAACTTATCAAGGCTCAAATACCTCCTGCTTCAAACCAAAAGTTGTTTGAAGAGGGGTGACAGCTCAGGGGTCCTCCTCGTCACTTGAAATCAGTTCAAAATTACGATGTTGTCACCAATAGACCGCGAGTTGCTTCAAAGTGCGACGTAAATTAAAACCAAATCAAATACATACAGTAGCGATTGATGAAAATCATAAGGTCAAGCATGAAAATGGTCACGGTAGCCGAGGGATTATGGTCACAAACTGGTAGCAGGCATTGTAGAGTCACTCGTACTTTTGAAGTTCGCTGTGTAGAAGAGCTGATGGACGTTAAATCTATCGATGTTCTAAGTCTTTTCATTAGCATGGCATGAAAGTTTGAAGAGAAGGGTAGCACAGCTCAGGTGTCATCCTCATGGCTTGACCCTTATTTAGAATTGAGATTTCTATCGCTAACAGCCCTCGTGTTGTTTCAGAGTGCGACGTAAATTAAAATCACAGAAATCAAACTAACATTAAAGGCTCACAATTTAGATTTAGTGTAATACTGATTAAAAAAAGAACATTTAAGATATTCATGTATTATACAATTGTATTATAGTTTTTGATTTTATGATGGAAGAATTATTTATAAAAAATTGTAATTATGTGATTTTGGTTTACGTTGAAGTGTTCAAAGCAGGGATACATATAAATCATGAGCCCCATTCTGCCTACTGTTGGTTTCCAGCTGACGTACAATTTGTGTCTTCATGTTAATTTATAATTAAGTTATTGCTCTTTTTTTTTTCCGGATTATTAAAAAATATATTTTTAGAGCTAATAATCAGTCAGTAGAGTTTGAAGTGGTATAATATTTTCGCTTAGGCTACCAGTAATATACATAAATAGATCTTTTCTTTTTGGAAAAAAAAATTAATTGATGAAGTTACTTTCAAGATTAGAAGAACAGAATGTCTTAATTTGTTTTATTGTACCTAACCATGGCATAAATTTTTATGCAAAAATTCTCTCGAGAAAGACTGCTGTAACTCAAACGCAACAAAGGATTTTAAATTTAGTTGTTAGAGATCAATTGTAATATTTTTTAGATAATTGTTGTCTTTTATTCATGCTCTAAACCATTTAAAGCAGGGGTACTCAACCTTTTTTATCACCGGGCCACATACATATGACAACTATTTCGCGCGGGCCGTAACATGATGATTAATAAGAGGAAATGACGCTGTAATTTTAAGGACATTTAAAATGCGGAAAATTAATCAAAATATTAAAACTCTTAATAATCACAATTCCAGAAAAACCACTACAGCAAATATTTAGTTTGCTCTTTAGTTTTTAAAATTCATTATTTCCATAAATGTGTGAGATATTGTTTTTGCAATTTTTTCCATGCTCATTTCGAGAATAAATACCTTCAGTACTCTTGCTTTACTTTTTTTGTACTTAATCTATCATTTTGTTATTTTCTTTAAGGCTATCTTCGGCTAATGTTAAAGAATAGGGGCCGAATTCGGAATATTTTTTTCTGATATAAAAGTACTCAAACATTAATATTATATTCTGGCTACACTATCATGTAGAGAACCGCTTATTTTATCATACTACTCATTTTTATCCGAGTTGATACATTTTTTCTTTTATACAATGTGTTTTGCATTTTCCCCCCCTATACCGTAATGCTAAATGAGCTATCCCTTCACATGTTAAAAGGAAAAATTAATTATTTATGAAATATTTTAAAATTTTAAAAACACTATATCATAAACAAATGCATGAGTTACAATGTTACACATTTTTATAAAAATTGAGGCATTTTTTTCCGTCTGAAAATGTACACCGCGTCAAGTTCGCGCTCTTGTACATATGGCGAAAACAGCCTTAAGTACGCGGTGGGATTCGAAAGTTTCCGGACTGAGCCTATAACGTGAAAAAATCTTGCAGTAGAGCGACTATGATAACGTTTCTGTGTTGCTGTATTCTTCCTCAATTCTAAAAGTGATTTTTCCTAAGTCAAGTGATCGGTGGCTCACCACGGCATCGTATTTTGTAAGCGGATGCATTTAGTAACCGGTAACTGAAAGAAATAACGTTTGTAGAGCAGAGAATGAATATCAAATTTTGTAGGGTGCTACGGAGACTGATGAAATGCTGAAGCATATGTGCAGCAGTGATACATAATCGCGAACACAAGCTTTTGAGTGGCATCGATGTTTCAGGGAATTCAGGTAAAGTTTTGAAGACGCTGAACGCTCTGAACGTCCGCAGTCTTTTCACACCGCTGAAAACATTGAAAAGGTTTCTTCGCTTTAAATAACTATGGGGGGTGGGGGTAAAAACAACTGTTTTGCTACATCCTTTCTCTCTTGACTTTGCCTCCTGCGACCTCAAAATATTTCCAGAACTGCCACGTAGTTTTCAGGGTCGTCGATTCCAATCTACAGATGAAATTAAAAGTGTATTGCGCAGGCTGAATTTAAGGACATAGCTAAAAACGGATTCCAGAAATGTTTTGAGGAACCTTTACAAGAGATGGAATAAGTGTGTTGTTTCTCAAGAGTCTTATTTCAAAGGAGGATGTGTTTCAGCTATTTAATTGATAATGTTTTTTAAGTTATAGACTCAGTTCGGGAACTTGTGAATCCTTCCTCGTATAATATTCTGGTGGTTAGTAAATATAACAGATACTTTATAATACTCGTACATAGTAATATTATTATAAATACATTATTATTGTAACAAATACTCTCCGTGTTATAAATGAAAAATTTCCCGAATAGAGTTTGTGACGTCTCTCGCGTCTTTCCGCTAACATAACTCCTATGTTCTTTGACGGCCACGATTAATGGCAAAACTTTTCCAACCCAATACCAAGAAGATAAACGAACATAATATGTAAATGAGATATACTATAAAAGAATAGAAGCTTTGATGATAAGATATAGCGCGGCAAGCTTAGAGATAGTAGTGTGGAATCATTCTGATCAATAGTGCGGCCAGTTTGAAGATAGCTTAGTGTGGAATCTTGCAGATCAAGAGTTAGCGGTCCGATAGCTTTAGAAGGAATAGAAATCCTATATAAAGAAGTTGGAATCTTCATATATAAAGTGAAAGATAAATATCTCTTTAGGTAAAGGAAGGAGATCTGCAAAAAGGTAATATTTGATATAAGTAATTAGATGAATAGGATTATTAATGATAATTGAGATAAAGGATCTAGTTGCGTGATCTGACTTAAATACACGGTTTAATTGGGTGTTGACTCTCACTTTAATTAAAATTGTCAAATTAGAAATTAAGTAATATAAGTTATTCTTAATAAAAGTTGTATTAAGAACTACTATGTCTCATCATTTTGATAATCCCACACCTCTAGCTTACGCGGAACCGGCACGACATGGTCATCACAGGATGGCTATGTCGCAAGTTTGATGTATTCCATATCGGCAGCACTGTATGAAGAAATATAAATTGAAAACTATTCAAAGGATGGGCAAGATTCAATCAAATTTATTTAGAGCTTTTGTCAACATCATCGAAATTGCAGTTCTACTGACACATCTCTGCTATTGATGATGTATCTGCGCGATCACACAGATTATTATTTTAACTACATCATATTAAATCTACATTATAGTTATATCCAACTACTTAGTAAATGTTATTCTAAATTATGCTTGAGTGCATGTGTGTGTAATACCATTTCTCTGTAAATTTTTAAATATAAACTATTTTAAATATAAAAACTTCAGGTAATATGTATACATCGACATATGTTATGCATCATAGCTTTAAATTTCCCCCAATCTTCATCCCCTCAGGGGGCTCACCTTCTTTAGGTGAGTACGGGTGTCACAATCCCGAGGTGCTCTAGTGATCTTTTCCTTTTCCCAAGGGGTTTACTGTCTTTGGTAAACACGGGTGTCACGTACCCGGGTACCCTAGTGATCCTTCTCTATTTTCGACCCTCTTCTTGTCATGCCATTTCTCCTTTTTTTTTTCTTTTCCCGTCTAGACCACAGACCTATACTACAAAATGAACTTCGTTCAAATTTTGTTTTTTCTAGTGAAAAAACTTACGTTTTACTACTAACATATTATGGTTTACATTTTGTATTGTGTTAATTTAGTTTCTTTTTCGTTTAATAATTTGATTATGTTGCTTTATTTGTTTTCGACTAACACCGTTGGTTAGCCAACCTGCATGTTTGCCGTGTGCGGCGTCCCGTAAGGAGGAAAATGGTGTTCTGGGGATCCTTTGCGTTCCCTTTGCCCACGCTTCTCCCGTAGGGAGGAGATTGATGGCCTAGGGATACCTCTACGTTCCCCCTTGGCCCACGCTTCACTGTAGACGGGTGGCAGGAGTGAGCCCGCTCCTGTCAATTGGCTGGTAGTACCTCTCTTCGGTATCCCCGAAGAGACACTGCTGTAGGGTTAGTGCTGCAGATAAGGGGAGGGGGGCGGGTTTACCCGTTGGATCCTCGCCCTGGACTGTAGCATTATATTCTGGGTGTACTCCAGGTAAGCGCCGTGCTTGGTGTTTTGCCAGATGACCGGCACACTACCTCCCTTGTTGGACTCCGTGGTGGGTGGAGGCACGCCACTACGAAGTTATGTACGCGTACTTATGGATCCAATGCAGCTGTGTCCGGGGAAAGGCCTTAATTTACCCAAAATTAACATAGACGAAACTGCTACACATGCACGATTTTTACTTTTAACCTTACCTTACAATGCCATGTCCCTGAAATCGCCATTCAAAAAGCTCTGATTGCAATAGGAGATGAACCGAAATCTGTGAAACGTTTACGTTCCGGGGATCTACTCATTGAAGCGAACTCCGCTATTCAAACAAAATCTTTTCTGCTCACGAAATCTTTTCTAGATTGTCCTCTAACTGTAGCTCCACACAAATCCCTTAATTCTAGCCGAGGTGTCATTTCTGAACCTGACCTGTTGTGCACTTCTGAGGCTGAAATCCTTGAGGGATTTTCAGATCAGGGTGTAACTCAGGTCAGGAGAATCACAATAAAAAAAGACTCTACAATTATTCCCACAAAACATTTAATTTTAACATTTAATAGTCCCAAACTACCAAACATAATAAAAGCCGGTTATTTAAATTGTAAAATCCGTCCGTACATACCGAACCCTCAGCGCTGTTTCAAATGCCAGAGGTTCGACACTCTCAAACTTCCTGTCGTGGGCAATTGACGTGCTCTAGATGTGCATCTGTTGGTCCTTCTTCCACAGATTGCAGTCTGGAGCAGAAATGCGTCAATTGTTCACAATCTCATTCCTCCGACTCAAAACTATGTCCTAAATGGAAAACTGAAAAGGAAATTCAAGTCACTAAAACTAATAGAAATATATCATACCTTGAAGCCCGAAAATTAATTGCCCCGCAGTTATCTCAAACTTACGCCCAAGTTGCCAAACCCTCAGTTGCTACCAGTATAACACAAACAGATGAAAATATTACTAAAATGAAGTGCCCACCTTTACAATTACTTCCATCTCTATCATCCATACCTCAGCCAAATGCATCTCCTTCAATTCCTTCAGTTTCCACTTCGTCGTCTACCACTCAAGTAAACCTCTTGCCTTCCGCATCTTCAATAAAATGAACCACAAAATCTCGGTTACCTGCACTTATTTCTGCTACTGCCCCAGACAATAGCCTGAATACCTCTGCCTCATCTTTATCAACTAAAACGAACCCAGTTCCTATAACTTCTAATAAATTCGCCGTACTTTCAACTAAAGTTCAACCATCAGTTCCTTTATCAGAGTCAGAAACTACTACCTACACCCAATAGCGAAATTTCTAATATATCTAAAATCCCACAGAACATGAAAAAGAATTCAAAAAATAGAAGCGCCCAAAAGTACAAAAACCAGAAATTGAAATAAAAATAGCTCCACATAAACCCAGGAAGTCAGCACCTACGGAATATACTACTGATGACGAAGACATGCTTATGTATGACGTGGAGGAGGAACTTGAGCCAGATCCTATGGATAAATTCACACATAAAAAAATGTTTTATAAACAATCCTGACAATTATTTACGCACATTAACTCCAACCCGATTCAGGAAAAATAAAAGCTAATTTTTTGATAACTTAGATTGAAACAAAGTTGGACAATACAAAATGTTCCATTCGTCTTTTTCCATGTTTTTATTTTAAGATATAGTCTGACTTGTGGTGGGGGAATCCCCACCAAATTTTTTCTTTAATTGAAAACGATTTTATATTATTTGAAATTTTAACTTTTTAAAACTGTATTATCTCATTATTTTTAAATAATTCATAAAACATTTTGAATTTTTTTAACAAATGTTTGGCGCAGCATAGCCAAAATTGGCTCTTGCGCCATAAAGCCCTACACTCACTCACTCACCCCCCCCCCAATCTTCATGGAAATCAATTATCTGTATATTTTGTAATTTTAAAATATATAGTTTCTCTCTTTTGATATTTTACGTAATTTCAGGATCGATTGGATCATGTTTCATGTAAGCATATTACATGCAAGCGCTAAATAAAAGTAAAAATAAATTTTACGAAAAAACTCTCCCCCCACCCACCCCCTTTCGTTTAATGCTAAACAGCCATTCACGTAACCCTATATACACATGCGCAGTCTCCGTCCTCTAACGTTTTAATCCATGCAAAATATTTCGATACCAGTCTCGCTTACAGCTAATAACACCCGAAAAGGAGGGTGCATCAAAATCATCTCCTCCCCCCTTCTAGCGTGCAGCCCAGCACGCGTCACCGCAGACGGTAATGAATTATTTATCATGACCATTATTGTATGTATCTTTTAATACAGCGACTTCCAACACCCCGTTGCCATTTCGCTTTTTCTGTTCTTTTTTTCCCGCCCCAGGCCTGTAGTAGCAGACGGCGCTTGAGCAGCGCTTTCCGTGTTCGAAACGATGGCGTGCCTTTTTCACTTCGAAATTAGAACGATTTGTACTCGGAAGGGGTAGTTTGTTGTTCGTTATCACGTTTTAGAGGAAGGTGATTAACATGATAGGTGTTTAACGTATCCTCTTCGAGGGTTAAATTAGAAAAGTCGTCTGCGAGCGTGTAATCCTTTAGAGAGGTTCACGTGAGGGGTTTTAAAGTCGTTTGGTATGAGCAAATTAACCAATTTTCTGATTATCCCGTGTTATCTGAATTGCTAATTTAACTCGTTTAGAAAAGTTTAGTAAAGTTTTTATTATTTTTTTTATTGTTATTTGGTGATTTATATTTTATCTTACACGAGAATAAGATTAAACATTCAGTGCTTAGTTATGAAGTTTTCACACTGAATAAAATTATAGCATTTTTCCATGCCGATACAAATAAAAGGTATATTTTTTTAAAACTTTGTTTTTAAATCTACAATTGTGCTGTATGTTTACAATAAAAATAAAACGATACTCCCCGCACGTTTCGTAATTACTGTTCAATTTGCACAAATTATTTGTACCGAAATATTGTTCCATTAAAAAATGGTATTTTTCCCCTGTTATGCCACTTAATTTCAATAATTATAACTGTATTATTACTAGCTGGTAATCTCTTTCTTCAACGGGTTGATTGAAAAAGAAAACTATAGAAATTGTAGGATAAAGAAGTTTTCAATGAGTTGATTAAAAATTTTAATTTTTAATAAGTAAATAGCAAAAATTAAACAAACAAACAAAAAGGTTTCTTGTAGCATATCTTTTTTCAACAAAAAATCCTATTTACGAAATTTTAAATCTGTATGTCTAATAGATAAAAAAGGGAGACTTTTTAAAAAAATCTATAACGCCCCCGTAACTTCCTTGTGGGTTGACTTTTGAAAACTCCTTTCTTGTCTGATCTCTGCTTAACAAAAGTAACATGTTTTCTAAATTTTAGTCTGTAGGTTTAGTAGTTCATAAGAGGGAATTTTCTTTTATGTAAAACGTTCTTATAAAACTCCCTTGGGGTCGATTTACGTAAAACTCTTACTTAGCGGACCTCAACTCCATGAAAGGAACATGCCTGTTAAATTTCAAGTCTGTAGATCTAACTGTCTAAAAACGGGACAATCTTTAAGGCCTCTCTAACTTCTTGCGACCCCTTTGGGAGTCTATTTTTGCAAAGCTTATTTTGTAGAGGATTTCTACTCCATGAAAGGAACATACCTGCCAAGTTTCAAGTCTGTAGGTCTAATAATTCAAGAACGGAATATTTATAACGTCGCTTTTTAACCCTTCGCAGCCCCTTGGGGTCTATTCTTGCAAAACTTTTTTTGCAGCAGATCTCTACTCTATGAAAGGAACAAGCCTATGAAGTGAGTGAATGAATTAGTGAGTGAGTCGCTTTTTTTTCTTTATATATGTATATAGATTGTACTTAACATATTATAATATAGTAAATATAAATTCTTAACCCTTACATGATCATAAGGTTGCTAAGAGTAAATATTAGTATGTGTAAAACTGTTTATTTTATTTTGCTTGATGTAAAGTAAGTAAATACCTTATAGGAAAAATACATAGAAATGAGTAGTTTTTTGGAATTTTTCTTACGGGAATAGAATAGAGTTATTCCCATACAATTATTTGCCATTACTAGGCATTAGTTTTTATTTTCTCAAATATACTTTTTTATCGCACAAAATTATACTTATTGAATAACATAAAACCGGTGAGAAAGTGGTGCAATATGTTATTACGCGACGCAATAAACTGAACTAATAATAGAATACACAGTCACGAGTATTTTATCATTGCCGCCAATTGTTTTGACAATTTCTTTTTCTCTAAACGTTCCGGTTTACGTGATTGCAGTCGACATACATTTTATTTTGACACCCTATATACAAAATACAAATATCATTATAATTAAATACGAAAATTGCCAATTTTAAAACGGGATGAATGTTTCTCTCAGCCGTTGTTCGTACTTATGCCACCTGATGGACAGTAGCATCATATCAAGGCCCGCGAAATTCATCGCGGCAAAGGGCTACATTTACGCCTGTCGTTAGTTGTAGCTTTGAGCACCATACAGGTGACAGTGCGATTTGGCTTGATTCCACCACAGTTTTGTGGGAAAATGCCTTGGGGATGGTCAGAGGCCTTGCTGCTCGACGGCTATTTAGAGTTCCCCCATGCTGCATTTACAAACATGCATGCCTTCTCTGGGATTCGAACCCAGGCCCAATGGCACAGCAGTCAGCGTCACAAATCACTATACCGGATGGGCGGCACTCTCGGCTGTGAAAGGGTTAAGTACTATAGGAATATAATAATTCCATAGTTAATTTTATAAGTTTCATAAATACAAGACATGTTCAGAAACTATCCAATCTTGCTCACAGTAGAGATTCTAAAGCTGCGCCACTGTATGCAGTGGGTGGTGACAGGCTAATGCACATGCTTACATTTTTCCCTTCGTTCACACACACAGACACACACACACACACACACAGTACCTGTCGTTTCCAGCAGTCAATTGAATGAGGTGCTGTGGTAACAGTTCGTCAAATTTTCATCTCTCAAAAGATGACTGAACGCTTTGAGCAGAGGTTCTGCCTCAAATTTTGTCAAAATCAGCAATTCGTAAGATTCAGCAAATCTTTGGAGACGATTCTATGGGGGTCGCATAAATTAAAGAGGTGTTACAGATTCAAAAGTAACTGGACATCGGTAAAGATTGACCAGTGGTCTGGGAGGCCACAGACCTCTCAAAATACAGCTGTTGTCGAAAAGAGGGAAAATCGGACAATGAAATATCATTATTTGACCGTACCAGAACAAATGGAGATCACTACAGGTTCGAGCATATGCAGTTTCGTGCAATCATGCGCAAAGCGACTGTGAAATTTGTTCTCAAGCTTCTGGGTGGATCAGAACGTACTCCTTCTTGTAGTTACACAGGACCTACTGACACTATCAATGCCAAACCTGACTCCTTATGACTTCTGGCTGTTCCCGAAAATGAAAATGCCGTTGAAAGGATCCCGTTTTCAGAGTAGAAATGAAATTTCTCAGAACGCGACGGCGGAGCTGAACACCATTCCAAAAGAATGCTTTTAGAAGTAGTTTCGTCAGTGGAAGGTATGAGTGTGTGTAAAAGCGCAAAGGGCCTACTTTGAATTTGATTGGGATCTCAATTCCACAACCTAACTAAGATATTTTTTTCTGGTCAAATGTTGGATACTTTTTTAACAGACTTTGTATATATATTATGCTTTAGTTTTTAATTATTATGTGTTGCATTCATGGATTCTTTGGCACAAGTAATGAATTCCAGAAGCAGACCGTGAGTTCACGAAGTCCTGTTCTTTTATAAGGGACAACTTATATTTTCCACATATTCCGACGTAAAAAAACAACACGTCCAGCTCTACTTTCAAACTGCATTTTTTAACTTTTAAGTGCATTCGCCGTATAATTCGCACCATTATTTTTACGAAGAAAATTAAAATGTACATGTGTAATGCTTTTTTATCTTTTGACAATAAATAAATAAATAAATAAATGGTTCACATAAAAACAACAAAGAAAAAGGTGTAAAATAGTGGATGAGAAATGTTTAATGAGAACGTCTTAAGGTATCCGACTACGTTCGGAACCGTGATTTTAAAAAGCGCATAAATGGATAAATGTCATGATATTTAGATTAGAATACATGTATAAAATTGTTTTAAGGACATTTTGACAAAAAAAATTATTTAAATACAATATTTCGGCAAAAAATTCTTAGAATAATCTTTTTTCCAAATGTTCTTCTTTTGTGAAAAATGCTTCTATTATAATAATATTTTGCCTATATATAGAGCTCAGACCTCTCTACAGAGGCTCAACAAGAATTTTTGAAAAATTCACATTATTTTCAGAGTTACTACCAATTTAAATATAATTATTGGCGTTTTTTTCTTAAAATTGCTCCCTTCTGTTGTCGTAAAATATGGATAAACCCACTTCTAAGCTATATATTTCAAAAATTCTAGTTGAGCCTCTGTAGAGAGGTCTGAGCTATATACAGGCAAAATATTATTATAATAGTAGCATTTTTCACAAAAGGAGAACATTTTGAAAAAAGATTATTCTAAGTTAATTTTTTGCCGAAATATTGTATTTAAAAAACATTTTTTTGTCTAAATATTCTTAAAACAATTTTATACATGTATTCTAATCTAAGTGACACTAAATATCATGAAATTTATCCATTTATGCGCTTTTTTAAAATCACGGTTCCGAACGTAGTCGGATACCTTAAGGTCTTAAGGAATAAAGAGAGTTTGGACATGTTCAAGTTCCATTTGATGGATAATACGAAAAAATTGTTGACAGAGTGCAACACAGACATAGCAACATTCCAGGTGGATGAAAGCCATTTAGCGTTTTAGATGTGTGTATCAATAAAACATTCTAAACAAATTTAAGACTGGGCAATGGAATATATGTGAATGTTAGAAGGTGAAAAAAAACCTTTACAAAAGGATACCAAATATATGTAGGTCTAATTTTTATATGCTATTTTCTTTATTTTTAAAGTTATCGTTCTTATTTGCGGCGTATCACGCACACCTGTTTATTTCGATCTTACTTTGTGTGTTAAAAGTGCGCGTTATACACCAGATTTTAGGGTACATATTTCATCCACTCACTTGCATAATACATTTTATGACCTGCAGCAAAGGAAAGCAAAATAAAAATAAAAAAACATCGTTAAATGCTTTGATATTTAAGGAATCAAATAAAACTTGAGAAAGAATTATCTGTATTAGTTCGCATAAGTCGGATGGGTGGCGTAGTTGGTTTTGTTGCTGGCCTTGTACTCCCAAGTTTGAGGGTTGGAACTCGACCCAAGTCGATGGATTTTCATGATGCAAAAAAATCGACAGCATCCATGTCGTATGACTATGCGGCATGTTAACAATCTCTAGAGTGCATGTTCGGCCTAGGTGCTCCCAACAAAATTAAATTCCTAGTACAGTTTCCCATTGTCAGAGCTCAAGTGCCTCCCTTTGATGAGGAAACTGAGCGTCAAAATTACATTGTGGCAAACAATATCCAGATATTTGGTGTCACACTAAAAAGGGATACGAGCTCCCGAGGAATGTGCTAGGTCTGCAATGGTAATAACCAATCTGCAACTCCATTGGAAAGAAAAAAAATGTACACATAAATTAATATGATTGCATGTGTTATTAAGGAATCCTATTTCAATATACTTAAATAAAGCCCCTGTTGGGTGGTTGACAGCACAATTGGATGTACCATCCATATTTAGATCCAACAATGGTTGCTATGGTAGCTTCTGCAGCACAATGCAGTTTTTGCAATCTCGGCAAAGTGAACTTGCGATTTGGCACAAGCCTTTACTCTTTATTACTATCCTGAGATCAATCATGCTATGTTTCCCTGTGTGAGAGGGCCGCGGTAGTCTAGTGGTCAAGGTATCGGATCGTGGCTGGCTTGTAACGCCCAGTACCACTAAAGACACGCCGTGTAGGGTAGCGATGCACATTAAATCTGTCGAGAGCTCAAACATCCTCCCGTTGGTGTGGTGTGATAGTTAGGAGAGAGGGGTGCCAGCTCAGGTGTCGTCCTCGTCACTTGACTTGACTGTAGTTCAAAATTACGTGGTCCGTCGCCAAAAGCCCTCGTGTAGCTGAACAGTGCGACGTTAATATTCACTCACTCAGTTCCCTGTGTGAGTGCTGCAGCTAAGACTCACATTAGAAAACCACACATCCTTAGTAACAAATATCTAAAAACAATAGTAAAGATGAAAGGTCAAAGGTGAAAACACGTAATGAGATCTTAAATTGAACGCACCCTTTCTTATATAAAAATACAATCACAAATTTTTTATGATAAACTTCTGCTGATTCCTAACTTCCTGTTAACAATCTGTCGATAGCATTCTCTGTTAAGGGGCCTTGAGCTATTTTGGATTGTAAAATTCATTATTTTCTTAAGGTTAAAATATTCAGTTAGTAAACCATTAGGAATTCCTTCAGCCACAATTAATCCAATTGCGTCTTTCTATTTCTTCCCGATTTCTTAACTTTCAATGTGCGGTTGCAAGGCATGTGGATTAACATAGATGGACTTCTAATTTTTAATCATTTTGAGACATAGCCATCCTGTGATGACTATGTCTATTAGGATCCGCGTAAGCTAGAGGTGTGGGATTATCTAAATGATGAGACATATTGGATTCTTAATGCAACTTTTATTAAGAATAACTTATATTACTTAATTCTAATTGACAACTTTCTTAAAGTGAGAGTTAACACCCAATTAAACCTTATATTCAAGTCAGATCGCGCAACTAGATCATTTATCTTAATTATAATAAATTAACTGATTCATCTAACTTCCTATACAAAATATTACCTTTTGCAGAGTCTCCTTCCTTCATCAATTGAGTAATACCTATAATATAACTTTAGCTGCGAAGATTCAGATTTCCTTATAATTTAATTTATATGAACGTATCCTTATTCCAGAGCTATAGGACATCTAACTCTTGATCCGAATGATTCCACACTAAGTTATCTCTAAACTTGCCGCTCTTCTCATCAAAGCTTCTATCCTTTTAAAGTATATCTCATTTACATATTCGATCCGTTTGTCTTCTTGGTATTGGGTTGGAAAAGTTTTGCCATTAATCGTGGCCGTCAAAGAACATAGGAGTTATGTTAGAAGAAGGACGCGAGAGACGTCACAATTTCATTATTTGTATGTGAGGCTTAGACATATTTAATTCTGATAAAAACAGTTAACTTACTTGTTCATGGCGCTTTTAAACAAGAATTTGTAGAAAAGGTGTCCCAAAAGTAAAACTTGCTCAAGAAGTTATAATAAGCATATATATATACACACACACATTTATAATATGTAATTGAAATTTTTGAAATAATTTATAAAAGAATGTGAGACGAAATTGTATTTCCTAAATCCTTAATTCCATTGGTCATTTAGACGATTATATCCGTTATATTTTAATCTTATTCCAATAATTCAGTCCATTCTTTTAGCCTTTTGATTTATTAGACAACACACACAGAAGACATGTTTACAACACAAAGAACATTACATGATTCTACAAGAAAAAAAGTATAACTCTCAGATGATTTGCATAGCACCATCTATTCAATTTACATTTAATTTACAACAGAAGTGTATAACATATTTGTGCCTAAAAAAGTTAATTCAGACAGAAATGAGCTGGAGAGTAAAATATACTGCTCTTAAAAAGATAATGAAGTCTGAATGCGATTTTAATGGTGAACATTTTTCAATTTTAAAAACAAAAAAGTTATGTCCTCTTGTGTCCATTGGACTAAACCAGATGTGGCCAACCCATGGCATGCATGCTATAGT
Organism: Trichonephila inaurata madagascariensis; assembly: GCA_019973955.1. Taxonomy (NCBI): domain Eukaryota; kingdom Metazoa; phylum Arthropoda; class Arachnida; order Araneae; family Nephilidae; genus Trichonephila; species Trichonephila inaurata. The sequence continues at coordinate 176,948 of BMAV01024262.1, read as the reverse complement.
GTGCACATATTAAGCAAGTAGTGACTGTTGAACTATTTTTATTTCTAAATAATTATTAAAGTTGCTCATTTTTATTTTATACCTAACCTAACTGATTGAGCCCGTAAAAAGTTTATTAAAAATAAAACCTAAGTTTGCACTTTTGTTTGAAATATATAATTTTTAAATTTCCACTATAACAAGACCTGAATAAAAAAAAATGCTAAAAAATCCCAAGATAAGCTTATAAGTAACATTTTTTCACCTTTTCATATTTTTTGTTTGTTGGAAAAGTTAGAAGTGACGCGCATAGTTTTTTTCATCAGATAGTGGTACTCTTTCAAGAAAAGCTGGCTGCCCCTGGACTAAACAATCTTTCCTTTCCACCATTCCCTCAATAGTACCAGTTGCTACTCGTCCTGAAGGAGAGCGAGAGGGAATGGTGCTCAGTGGCAAAGGAAAGCGAATCCTGCTTTTATTCGCGGCTAATAGATGCAGAAAGGGGAGCCTTCGTTAGCCCGGCCATTAGCGACGCAGCCCTTCCCTGCGAGCGAATGCGATTATGCGCTATGACATTCGATCCACACACCTTTCGCAGACGAGATCTTTTGCATTTCACGCTGCCAGACGACCCACTTAGGCAGTCACGCAGACGATTCTCTCCCCATCCCTCTGCAAGGAATGGGGGAGGAACTCAAAATAAAGGAACTGAACGTGTATGGATTGTTTTGATTCACTGGAATGGTAAATATATTAATTCTTGGCAACACATTTTTTTCTTGCCAATTTTGATTAAAATTCGTTGAAATTACAACCTTTTTAATTCTTCGAAATTCTTCTGGATTGTTCAATACAAATACGTGTGTTCAAACGAAATTTTCTTGGGATTATTTATGGAGGCCTCCAGAACAGCTATTACGTCTCGTAAGCTGGAATCTTGGAGGGAATGACGAAGTTTTAATATTGAAGTCAGAATGATATTAATTAAATTTTTGAACAAATTATTGAAAAGAGTTCTAATTATTTCTCATTTCTATTTGATTCATATCATTCTTTTTTGTAATAGGTTCCATTATTTGTATATCTTATACCTTTTAATAATCATATGGATACTTAACTCCTTAACTGCCGATTAAAAGTTGCGCGATTCGCTCCCCAATGCCCCTGTTTTTCGCATAGGTAGGCGTATGCAGTATATTGGGGGGGGGGGGGGAAAAAGACATAAATAAGCAGATTTCTCTCTGAAATAAATTCTTTGGAAACACTGTCAAGGTCATTTTATTGCATTCCAAAGCGTTCAGAATAGTTTTACCGAAAGCAATGCAAAGAAAAGCGTTGCATTTCGAAAGACATATATATGTTCGGGACATTAAACGCACCGGTCGTGCGAGACGTATGTATACGCCGGCGACAGAGTTAATGCGTTAACTTCAAAAGTTAAAGTAAGGCGTGCCATGCAGAAGAGCTGAAGCACATTCAAACTATTGAGGCTCGAAGTTATCACATTTGCGATGTGTGAATTTTTTAAGTGTGGAGTGTCAGCTCAGTTGTCATCCTCGTACTTTCACCGAGTTTCAAAAACTATGAAGTAGCTACAGTAACTTGGTGGCTATGGTCATGAAATCATGCCCGGAGTGTCGCAGACTCGAGTCCTGGTGCTACCGAAGACTCGCTGTGTAGAGGAGACAGATACACGTTCAATCTGTCGAATGGTGTGGCAGTTAGAAGAAGGAGGTGACGGCTCAAGTGTCGTTCTCGTCACTTGACCGAAGCTCAAAGTTACAAGGTTCATCGCCTATAGCCCTCGTGTTGCTTTATAGTGCGACGTTAATAAAATCACCTTTCTTTCGACAAACACACAATATTTCCACCAATACACAGTCAACACGAACCCTACTATATTGAATTCTATAATAACATTTGGTTAAATTTTATGCAATCCGCACAATTGCGTCAAAGCAAGCAGAGTACTATAGGTTCTAGAAGAATCTTCCAAGTCAACGAATTACTTTTTGACTTTCGCGATTTAGCCCCCATCCTCTGAACAAACCTCTTCAAAGAGATCTAAAGATTCTGGGGCCTTCGATATGGAGAAGAACCCCCCACTTCCTTCGCTTTTTGCCCTGTGTGGAAATCACACGGGCCGAATGAAGAAACGGCTGCTACATCCCGAGAGATTCGAAGCGGGATCACGTCTTGAGTGGCCAATGTCACGTGACAGCCCCCCTGTCAGCTCGTGCATCCGTCACTCCGTATCTATCGACACCGGATCCTTCAGCCCCCCTACCCTTTCGAGTGACACTGAGTGACGGTGACACTCATCTATACCCCACCCCTCTTTTTCTTTCGATGGAATGTGATGGGGATGGTTCGATTGGATATTGTATTGGGATGTTTTAATGTCCGTAATTATGATGTAATATTATTTTTTTGTCAATTGAGGAGAGGAGGGTCCTGATTGGGTTTTATTTAAGGCCCTCTTAGATCTCATGGAAGGGGTCAGTGTGAATTTGCAAGTTTTTTTTTTTTTTTTACCAAAGTTTGGAACAGTCAATTATGTGAAATCCAAGGTTTCTTGCCCCCTCCTCCTTCCGAGAGGATTAATTCGTTTTCTATATTCTGGGAATGCTATTAACTAACAAAAGTAATCTATTTTATAATAGGTAAATGATATTCCCTTGGGTGAATTAATTTTGTCAAATAATATCGAGCGTAGTAATTGATTATTATTTTTTATTATTATTATTTTCGGGAAAAGTAACTTATTAATTTGGGGGAGATTTTTTTGTAAGAACAAGGTTTGTTGTTGTGATTAATGCCATCTGCCTGACGAAATCAGATCGAGGCCCTCGAAATTCATCGCGGCTAAGGTTGTAACGATTATTATTATGACACCAGATAGTCGGTCAGCGGATGGTGTTACTGCCTGAGATAGTAGGGGAAGAAGGGTTTCCTAGAATCCCCTTCCCCTACGTTCCGAGATAAACTCGTCTAGAAAAGGACATGTGGGAGGACCGTTTTTGAGGGTCCCGGCTGGAAGCAGAGAGCAGAAACGTGCTCTAAGTGTAAGATGACGATTGAGATGGTCTTTAAATAAAATTGTATATACTTATATCTCTAGCCTGATTGTGTTTTCGTACTCAATATGCCACAAAGGCTAGAATTTTTATGCCTGTCGTTAGCCTTAGCTTTGAGCACCATGCAGGTGATAGTACGATTTTGCTCGGTTCCACCCCAATTTAGAGGAAGAAAACCCTGAGGGTGGCCAGGGGCCTCCCACCTCTCTTCCCTTTCCACCAACCTCACGAGAGGACTTGCAGCTCGACGGCTATTTAGAGTACCCCCATGCCGCAAAGGCACTATACATTTACAAATATCTATGTCTTCTACGGGATTCAAACCCAGTCCCTACGGCACCGTAGTGAGCGTCTCTAACCACAATACCTGTTGGATGACAGAACAAGGTTTAAAAAGTATAATGCTACTTCAATAATTTGTCGTAAAAAAAAAATGAAGATCATTCAATTTGCAAAAAAGAACATCAGTATAAATTCTTTAATTTAAAAACACGGTACAATATATTACAATTAAAATTTTAAAAGATTATGAAGTGAAAATACTATAAAATTCAAACCACAAAAGCATAAGAAATTCAAGGAACATTAAAATAACAAAAAGAAAACGATGAACACACCGCACTGAAATGATTAAAAAAAAAATGTATAAGGTTTTTATTTTTAGATAAAAATTAAACTTGTAGCGAATCATTCTTATTCATTCCATTATATAAAAAGACGTTTGCTAAATTATTGTATGAAACGAAAAATGTATAACATGGGGAATGTCTGAGTCTGTGTGTTGTATCCTAGCAAATGAGCTGCAGAAAAGATCGTAATAGCAATATGAATGATTTTAAGAACTAAAACTTATTTTCTTATGGGGGTTATATATAAGCGAATCAGATTTATAATCTAAAATTGCTTCGTGGCCATTGTAGCTGATTGATCCTGTTTGGGAGCTGATGTGGCTGCGATAGCCTAGTGGTCATGGACATGAATTCGTGGCCGGCGTTTGTTGAGTCGCGATTTTGAATTCTGGTGCCTCTAAAAATCCGCCGTGTAGAGTGTCTGATGCAAATTTAATCTGTCATGGCTTAAAATTCTCCCATTGGAGTGATATGGAAGTTAGGAGAGTCTTTTCATTTGAGCATGTGGCTCAAAATTATGAGATCCGTCGCCAATAGCCCTTGTGTTACTTGATAGGGCAGCATTAATAAGCCCTCACTTGCGAGATCATGGTCAGTGATATTCAAGTAAAACCTTAATTTGTACCCTGATACTAATGAAAATAAATTAAATCGCTAAGCAGATTTGTGTCTAAAAAGTCCTCACGTGGATTGATGTGGGAATCAGGAAAGAGTGTGGAGTTATCAATTCAGGTTTTATTCCCCATCTTTTAAACAACGTTTTAAGTTATGAGATCTGCCACCCAGTAACGGTTTATCCATTGGGCACTTGGGGTAGACACCCAGGGACCCAAGGCCCGGAAGGGTGTGAAAGGGCCCGGATAAGCTGGACTTAATCAGGTTTTCTGGTAATAAATTTCGATCCGCCAGTGTGAAGGGGCCCGTAGATCTTCTGTGCTCATGACCCGAAATGAGCTTAAGTCGGCATTGCTGTCACCAATAGCCCTCGTATGATTTTTGAGAGATAAACGAATTCAGACGGTAAATTTTGAAAAATAAAGCCTTATCTGTAATAAAAATTGAACCTTATGAAAACCTATTCTGAATATCATGATATAAGAATGATTATTATTTTGCAGTTCTTAAATAGTGAGGACGAACTCGGTAACTAAATGGTTAAGGTCGTTGAATTGCAGCTGACGTTGTTTATGTCGAGTCGTGGTTTTCGAGTTTTGCTACCACTGAAAACCCTCAACAACCTTGTAGAGAGGTTGATGGACATTAAATTTGTCGAGACTTAAAGTTCTCACTTTGCGTGGTATGAAGCTTGGAGAGGGAAATGCCATTTCAGGTTTGTGCTTGTCACTTGATAGAGGGTAAGAATTACTAGATCCGTTGCAAATAGCCTTTGTATAGCTCAAATTGAGAATCGTTTATAAGCAATGAATTTGAGACTGTCTTAAACCAATCTTTCCCTTTTAGTAAAGCATTTACCCCTTTTAAACGTGTTTCACTGTTAACGACCTAACTCGAATGGAGAACACTATTGAAAATATATTTGGGCCACAGGCAATATTTTAAGTGGAAACTACAACTTTAGAAATCTGGCAGAAAATTGTTCTCATCACTTTGTTTCTCAAAAATACTATTACTGTTTCAATAAAATTTTGAAAAAAGCAAACATTAGTACATATTTTATAACGGCCTTAAGGTTCTCCTGAACATTATTTTGGCTTTTTTGGCTTTGATTGTACTAATTTTTTTGGTGGTTTCAAATGAAATTGTTTCTTTGTTTTTCCATAAATATTAATTTAATAATATAAAAATTGCGAAAAAAAGAAAAAGGAAATGCATATTATACGAAAATGAACAAAATTAAGTATCATGTAACCTGTGAAAGAGAACAAGTTAATAAGAATGACTAAAGGATTATACAATACTGAATTATAAAAGAATAACTCAATTAATCCCAATATTATTATCCTATTGTAAAAAATTTAAACTAGCTTTTAAAGGACATCATATCTTATATTGGTTTTACTTATTTCCGGTTGAGTAAATGAATTCTCCTCTATAAAACATTTTAAGCATTTCTCATCTATTGTATTGTAATCACAAATATTTTTAACTTTCCCCTGACGTAAAATGTCGGATAAAAATCAAGTATTTCTAAAGCTGTACTAGCACAAACTAAGAATTGTATTTTTAGTTGTTCTTAATATTTTGTAAGGACAGAGTTAGCGCGGATTGATTTATTATAACTTAACAGGAGCCTCAAGCGAGATTTTAAAATTTATAAAGGTGTTCCAAACAATCATGAAGCTGGTTATTTTTGTCTTGTGTTTACCGAAATAAAATTTTCTCAATGTAACTACATTTTAAACAAACGTGGGAAAGAGATAGAGTTGGCCTTCTTGAGTTGTGTGGGTGTGTGTGGCCTTACTTTTCCTATTTTCTTTCAAAAATATTCTTTCAGTTCCATTGTATAATTTCCGTAAGAAAATAAAGTTTGCGAAACAAAATTCATATTATCATTCACTCGTTTAGTTAAATTGTACTAGTAATATTTCATTAATTTAGTTTTAAAAAGATAATTAACTTTCTCTTAAAACTTTTCCAATGTCCCTCTCCTTGAAAATTCAGTCCCCACCTTCCCCTTTCATGCAAGTACTAAATTTACGACTCCACGTCACTCGAATTATCTTAATTATCTCCCACACGATTTGGTGGTCGTGATAACCTAGCGGTTATGTTCACGAAATCATGCCTGGCGTGTAATGAGTTCGAGTCCTAGTGACGCTGAATATCCACCATTCAAAGTGGCTGATGCACGTCAAATCTGTCGCGCTTCAAAGTCCTCTCGTTGGTATGGTGTGATAGTTTGGAGAGGGAGGTGCCGCAGCTCAGGTGTCACCCTTATCCCCCTTTGAACCGAAGTTCAAAACTACGAGTTCTGTCACCAATAGCCATTGTAGTGATTTATAGTACGACATTAATGAACATTCACTCGCTAAAAACCGTGTTAAAACGATATCGTGTAAAAAAAGTACTGCGTAATTTGGAAGTGTACTTAAAACCGTATAGCGATACGTTTATTTTGGGGGTGGTTGCCTATTGAATTGTGTCATCTTTATTTTTGTGTAATCCAGCTTTTCTCAAATTGTGGGGCATGCACCCTAGGGAGGCTAGTAACTCTACGAGGGAAGCGCGAGCATATTAAAAAGTCAAAAACAAAAAAATACTTAAAAGGTTATTACACTTATACATGTATCAAAACTGCACAATGTATTTTATAATTAATTTAACAATACTAAGTTAAGAACAAGTTTAATAATTACCAGTGATCCCATGGGCCTGCCATACATAAAATTATATACAAAAAATAACTTTTATCTTGATAATTTGTATGATTTATAATTAATCCCTTTATTGCCGATTTAAAGTTATGCGATTCGCTCCCCATGCCACTGTTTTCCACGTAGGCAGGCGTATGTGATGTATTAGGAGGGGGGAGGAAGAAAAGGAACAAACAAGGAAAAACTCTGAAATAAATAAATCCTTCAATAACACTACCAATGTCCTTTTATTGCATTCCAAAGCCTTCGGAATAATTTTAAGGATAGCAGTGCATAGAAAAGATCGTGCTTCGAAAAGACGTATAGTCCAATTAACGTCCGTAGCAATTAACGCTTTGACTGAGCGAGACGTCTATATACACCGGTAACACCTTAAAAGGTTATGGCCGTATTGTAGATTTTGCTTCTAAGTATAGTGTCATTGATTTCAATCCATTATTTTATGGATGGGGGTGGGTCGCAATGAAAACTATAATTGAATATTGGGTCACAAACATTGAAAGTTTGAGAAACACTGCTGTAATCCAACACTCAAACTCCATTTTCCAAAATAAGACAAAATCTCAAAATTCTTTCACAAAAGGTACAATTCCGAACAAAAGAGAACTAGAGATTACCAGAGCTACCGCTAGACAGAAGCAATATTTATCTTTCTTTGTTTGTCTGCTGTCTTCGCCACTAAACTGACCAGAAATACTTTGCTGACAACCCCACCAGACCGTTGAACTCGCAGCAGGCCCGTAAAAAGTGGGAAAGAAATGCAAATAAGCTTGGGAAAAAGTAGGCGAGCCTGTGTTTTATGACCGGGTAATGCTTAGTCCGAAAGGCCGGCGGAATAATATCAGAAAGAAGAAACAAGAATCCCACCGGCGTGGGAACTGTCCAACAGAATATTTTCTGGTGGAAAAAAAAAAAAAAAAACAAATGAAAATGATAGCTTGTTATGTTAATATGCAGCAGTTTTGAAACCAGTAAGCATTGCTTCACAAGATGAAAGATACTGCATCGGTAGAATTTTTAATCCCACCGTCTCAGATGAGTTGTTGTGTGGTCAGTTATTTACCCCCGGAGTGGTCAAGCGCTGTTTCTTTCAAATACAATGGAATACCATTTATTAAAAAGAGAAGAAAAAATGATACAAGCACATGGATGAAAAAAGTGCCGATGTCGATGTGGATCGAATAAAAATGAGTTATGAAATAATTTAAGGCAATTTGAAGTGAATTGAGATCTAGAACGTGTTTTCTCTGAAAAATGGATTTGATATAGATTATTTGGTAATTACCTGCTTGTAAATTTGGTTTCTGTTGATGTGGTGCCATCTAGGTAAAAACCCAGGGATTAACCATGTATATATTATATCAGTAGTACTCCAAAAGGGAATACAAGAATGATTGCTGGTGGATATGTATCTCTGATAATGAATGAATTTTATGTACATCTCTTTAAAAAGAACAAAATTGTTCCTAAAAACAATTCCTAGCTTTGCAAAATTATTCCTAAAAACAGTATAATTTTTCATTTTACAGCCCGCTTTGACCATTACCAGGGAAGTAGAAAGTATTTTTACTTCAGTTTTTATTTCTAAATTGATTTCAATTTTCATTGTTCATTTTCACGGTGAAAAGAACGCTTACGTAAAGTACGGAATTTCGAATATTTTTTTTGAAAAGGAAACATAGAATTAAAATTTGTATATTATTAGAAATAATTAACTTAAAATTTCAATATACAGAAATTTGTATTGGGGGGAGCGTTACAACTCCCCCGACCCCCATTGTTACGCTACTGGCCATGTCTAAAATACTCCCAAAAAATATGACATACTTATAATGATCGCCCCGCGACGTCTATTAATGTGGGAGAGTCGGTAGGAAGATTAGCCGTATTCAAAATAACTTCAATTTATTCTTAGTTATTCTCAATATATTCTCAGTTGATATTATTACAATATATCTCAGCTTACTTTAATTTATTCTCAGTTGCAACAACACAAATTTTATTAACCAAGTTAAGAGATGCAGCCAAATACCAAGTATGGAAAACAATAGCGAGGTAGACGAGATACGAGGTCTTAGTAAATTGGATCACTTACGTCCAAGCAATATTTCTTCTAATTCCAAGCGACCTAATCTAATTTAATTACTACTAGACAAATCATCAATATTTAATATTACCTCACTTCCCATTTAATCAATCACTGCTATCCGCTAGCAGTCTAACCTCTCTCCCTGTCTTACTTGAAAGTTTAATCTATATATATAAGAGAGAGAGAGAGTCTTAATTTACATACTCACATCTTCCTCTAGGAAAGGTTTATTATAGAATAAATTTTAAGGACCCAAAATTTCCCAAGAGGATTAGTTGAAAGAACGTGGATAGACCCGTCACATACTCTCCGGAAATAAATAATACGGCATATTTTCATATCCCTTTTTAATATTTTTGTAGAGCGCTAGACAATCATAATTTCTTTCACGATCTTTTTGAAGTGCACCGCTGACCTGACCAGCGGCGTACACATATTTCTTTTATGAGAGGGATTTACATTAAAAAAAAACTGATGAGAGAGGAAGCAGCGAGGTGTAAACTTTATGCTAAAAATTCAAAATCTCTTAGTGTATGGAAGGAGTTTGATCCCCCCTCTCCCAAAATCCACCTTTGTATACACCACACTGCCTCTGTCTAAGAACTCTTGTTGTAGATCAATTCCAATAAAGTAGGATAAGGCTCTAATTATAGCCACGTTCTAGTGAAACCGATATCTTCCAAAACTTAATACCACACCGAATTTCCTCTTCTAAAAGATATTAAACTCTCATTATACATAAGTCCTACAATTGTTATCTCACGTTACCAGAAAACCAAAGTCAACAGGCGGGTAATCAAATAGTTCAAACCTTTAGACATATATCCAATTTTTTAAAAAAGATTTATATTACGTACGTCCCTTCCAAGTGCCTGCCTTAATGCATTCCATTTAGTAAGCCTATCTTGGCCATCCAATCCTTCGACTCTTAAGAGCCCACTACATTAACGGCTTTTTAGTACCGGATTTCAAGTCCAGCTGCTAACAGTTTCAGATTTCTTCAATTTTTCCTAATCTTTCCATTCCTAACCCACTTTGGATCTGCCACCCAAGAGAAGGAAACCCTAGTCCACCCTCACCAACTCACCACGAAAG